>CAUYQG010058202.1:0-25156 GCA_963574415.1 Tarsius wallacei
TTTCTTCTGTGCTTAATTCCTTTTTAAGCATCTTCTGTAAAACTAGTCTGGAGGCTGCATAATCTCTTAGGGATTGGATGTCTGGGAAGGATTTTATTTTTATTTATTTATTTATTTATTTTTGAGTTGGAGTCTCACTCTGTCTCCCAGACTGGAGTGCAGTGGCCGCTCCCAGCCACGGCAGCCTTGACCTGCTGGGCTCCGGCGATCCTTCCGCCTCAGCCTTCCAAGTAGCCGGAATTACAGGCGCGCGCTACCACGCCCGGCTAATTTTTTGATTTTTATTGTAGAGATGAGGTCTCGCCAAGTTGCCCAGGCGGGTCTCGAACCCACGGGCTCAGGCAATCCACTCGCCTCAGCCTCCCAAAGCATGGGATTACAGGCTGAACCACTGAGCCCAGCCCAAAAAAAATTTTTTTAAGAAAATAGCTGGACATGGTAGTGCATGCATGTAGTCCCAGCTACTCAGCAGGCTGAAGTAGGAGGATCACCTGAGTCAGGAGGTTGAAGCTGTGGTGGGCCGTGATCGTGTTACTATGCTCCAGCCTGGGTGACAGAGTGAGACCCTGAGTCAAAAAAATTAAAAAAAAAAAAAATCAGGTCTCTGAAATGTTATGATGTCAAGGATTTGGGAGAGGTCAGTAGAAGAGTAAAAACAAAAACAAAAAAAGTCTGGCCTTCTGACTATCTCCAGAATAAAAAAACACACATTAATTTGGCCAACAAGTTCCCAGACTGTGCCAGGCCCAATGAAATGGGGAAGATTAATTGGGGCAGTTGATACTCTCAAGGATAGAGCAGTGAGTGGCAGACATGTGTTTATCTATAGGCCAACTTGAAATCATGATTAAGGGCAAGGGTTTTAGTGTCAGACAGAGCTGGGTTTGAGTTTCAGCTCTGCCACTCACCAAGAAGTTGCTTGACTTCTCTGAGCTTTTCAGTTGCCTCATCTGGAAAGCGTGGAGGGGATACATGATGGATTAGAGTTTTGGCCTCACTGGAATATTGTGTGAGTAAAAAGAGGCAACTTATGAACAGCCTTAGCAAAGTGCCGTCAAGCACATGTGAAAGCCTAATGGGATTAAATATTTTTATGAATAGTACTATGAATTTAAAAATTAAGACTTATTACAGGCAGTGTGCTTTGGGGTCCACAGGAAGGAGTAATTCACTCTGAGTGTCCTCTTACTAGGTGGCTCCCTGAGTTTGCTCCAAGCTGCTCTATCAGGGGCCTCGGAAAGGAAGATGCGGGTGAAAGAGGTGAGACCCACCTTGTGGGATGCAGCAGAAGAGGCTCGAGCCCGCCGGGCTGGCCTGAGGACCCTGCGTTTAGGCCTCCTTGGGGACACCCTGACTGACAGTGGTCTTAGTCAGCTGGGCAGAGCACTGCGGGAGCTACAGGTAAGCAAGGTGACACCTGGGGGTACCTGGGCCAGCCATGGCCAGTGCCCTCCTAGAACCCTCTCTCCACAGGTGGTGAAGATGCGGAGCCAGTGTTCAAGAAGCCAGATGCTCAAAGGGGCCAGAGCTGAGGTCGTAGGGCCCCCAGAACCACAGGTATGTCTTCTCACTCAACCTTTGGGAGCCCCATTTAGTCTGCCTTCCTGTCCTCTGTTTACAGAGCACTATGAGGAGCCCTGCATTTATTCATTGATTTGTTGATGCCCAAACATTTATTAACCATTCACTATGTGCCAGGCACAGTTCCATGTAGGCTCAGGGAATTCCCTGTCCTCATGGAGTTTATAACTCCTGGCAAGAAACAATTGCAACACCACAATTAGTGCTCTGCAAGGCTTTAAACACAGGGTTCTGTGGGGGCATCTAAGTTAGCCTCAGAAAGAAAGGGAAGGAAGACTTCGTGGAAGAAGTGGTCCCTGAAGGAGGTCAAGCAAAGAATCAACATTCAAGGCAAAGAGAATGACAGGCAAAGACTCAGGTAAGCAAGTGCTTCATCTCTTTGGGGGACTACAAGCAGCTCAGTGTACTGTAGAACAGAACTTGAGGAAGACAGGAGAGAAGGACTAGAGGGAGCAGCAGGGGCCAGGTCATACAGGTTTTTTTTTTGAGTTGGAGTCTCACTGTCGCCCAGACTGGAGTGCAGTGGCTGCTCCCGGCCACCGCAGCCTCGACCCACTAGGCTCTGGCGATCCTTCTACCTCAGCCTTCCAAGTGGCTGGAACTACAGGCGCGCGCTACCACACCCGGCTAATTTTTGATTTGTTGTAGAGATGAGGTCTCGCCAAGTTGCCCGAGTGGGTCTCAAACCTGCGGGCTCAGGCAGTCTGCTCACCTCGGCCTCCCAAAGTGCTGGGATTACAGGCTGAGCCACCGAGCCCGGCCCATACAGGGTTTTATAAGTCTACTAAGATATTTGGACTTTGTCTTTGGCGTCAAGGGCGAGTCACAGAAGTATTTTAAGCAGGCAAGATAACATTGCTCCCACTTTTCAGGTGAGCAAACTGAGGCTGAGAGAAACAATGTGAGAGACGTGAGCCCAGGGGTCACAGGCCTAATCAGAGACAGCAGAGGTGCAATCACACTCAAGTTCTTAGACTCCTAATCTGGTGCTCTTTATCTCTTCAGGCTACATGGCCTTTCATGTGCAGAAGGAGCATTGTCTTCCATGACTTGCTGCAGGGTGGTTGAAACCTTGCCCCTCCCCAGTCTCTCCTTGTCCTTCTCTTCCCTTTTCATAATTACTTACAGCTTGCTTTTACAACCTTCAACTTTGGGAATTAGGCACGGTCCCTCCTATTTATTGGGCAAGTGCCTTCTGCTCAGTGCCTTTTTTTTTATTATCTCGTCTCATGCTCTCTACAGTTTCTACCAGCTTCATTTTATGGACAACATGGGGAGTCAAAAGGCTAGTCACCTACGTGAAGTCATACCACTAAGAAAAAGGAGGGGCTGGGACCCTGAACTGTCTGACTTCCAAGCCGTGAACTTGAATTACACTGTCCTGGGAGGAAGGGCATGGAATTGTCACTCCTAATATCTTCTCAGCAGGTGACAGATTCAGCAGCAAGCCATAGCCTAGGCCTCCAGGGGGAGTCCCAAGGTGGGTCTAGGACTTGGGGCTTATCTGGGCATGGGGGCTCTTCTCCAACTTTGGTGTGATTAATTACATTTTCCTCTAGTGGCAGGAAGAGCAGCATCTCAAAGCCCTGGCCGACACCCAAAGAATCCTCTCAGGGACTCTGAAGAACAGGTAATACCTCACATACCCCAGGAACAACTGGAAGCTGTTGGGGGAGTGAAGAGTTGGAAAGCCAGCTAATCTGCCTTTGCTTACCCTGCCCCGACATCAGGGCATGAAGCTGCTAGCAAAGGGCCTAGGGGGTGACTGGATTCCTGAGGGAGGAGCATGGAGAGGGCCGTTTTCCTACTGAGTTAGATGAGAGGTGTGGGAGCCTTATGGCCTCCATGCCATCTCTTGGCAGAGCCAGTACCTTCCCCCTCCACAGCCTCCTGAGATTCTGTCCAGGCTGCAAGCTCTTCCAGGCCAGTTAGGTCCTGGATGTAGTTCTTGGAGCCTGGCAGCGAGGTTCTGTTAGAAGCTGGCCCCTGTGTTCCAAAGCTGTGTGCACACATGGACTTCTGGCTGAGCCTAGACTGAAACCACCTAGGCCCAACAGGTCCCAGATGTGGCCCTGCAGTTCTTCCTGGCCCAGGCTCGGAGGCAGAGACTGCGAGAACAGCACCGAATTTGGATCCATGAGAAGCTGAAGCATTTGGAACAGGAAGAGGAAGAGGTGGCAGGTGGCCAGGTCAAAGACCTAGTGGCTGAAGAGCAGGTGGGTAGGGTCAAGTGAGGGACTTGAGGCTCTCACTGGTCCAGGCACTGTGTTGGGGGCTGGGATCCAGTGTCAATCACAACTGACTAGTCCATACCCTCTCTCATGGCCCCCACAGCGATACTGGGGACAGACGAGGCAATTCTCAGTGCTAAGTACTGGGATGGGGGAGCTAGGGGCTTGTAGGAAAAAAAAGGTATACCTGACCCAGGCTGGAATGAATCAGAGGAGTTGGCATCTAAGCTGAGGCTTGAAGAACAAACAGAAATCAGCCAGGGGAACTCACTAGACTCTGAGCTTCACAATGGCAGTTAGTGCTCATCCCATAGAACTCAGTAAATATAATTAACACATTCAGAAATAAAACTTGGTACGTGGTGGGGGATGGGTGGGGACATGTACTCAGAGAGGACAAAACAGCATGAACAAAGGTTTCGAGGGAAGCAATGGCAAAACGGGTTCTGAGATTCCAAATTGCCTGCCGGCTGGCGCTAAACAAATACATAGTCAGAGGCGATGCTAAAGAGACAAGTATGTACACCTCTGAGTTTGGATTTTACCCTGAGGAAGATAGTGAACTGTTGAAAGACTGTGTCATCTCAGCTCTGTCCCTCACTAGCTGTGAGAATTTGGGCAAGTTAGGTCTCTCCTCTGACCCACTGTTGCAAAATCTGTAAAATGGCAATACCCCCTTTGTTACTGGACAAAATGAGATAATACCTATGAAGTGTTTAGCACAGAGCCTGGCACACAGGTGGCACCCAGCAAAGGGCACATATCGTCGTCGCTGAAGTCCTGTGAGGAGAGGCAGAGATGGCACCAGGAGCAGACAGTGCTGAGACTTCAGCTAGAGGTCCTGCAGGCAGAGTGCGACACAGCAGAGCAAGACCTGGCAACCCTCTATGACCTGCATGTGCAGGCCACCCGTGCTCAGACATGCCACATGCTGCAGGTGAGTGGGGACAGAGGGCAAGCTCCAGCCGGTTCCACTGGCTGACTGACAGGCACTGCTGAATCTGGGCACAGGTATTCCGAGCCTGGCAGAGGCAATGGGAAGAGCAAGCCATGACCACAGAACATCACCACTGCAGCCTGCTGGCTGGCATCCTGCAAGACACCATCAACCTGGCCACACAGAACCAGGAGCTTCAAACCCAGAACCAGCAGCTTCAGCAGGGTGCAGATTAGACCAGGGCAGTCATGCTAGATCTCTGCCCTGGGGATAAAACTGGAACTCTTCAGGTGAAGTCTCCTCCCCTTGTTCTGAAGAAGGTGGACACAAAATTAATATGATCCTCATCATGGATAATGAAGAACACTAACCACGTCTCATCGTGTCAGTCCCTGCTAAGTGCCTAACACTCATTTCATTTAGCCTTTTCAGCTACTCTGTGTGGCAGGTACCAGCTGATCTTCCTTTCAGAGGTAAAGCAACTGAAGCTCAGAGAAGTTACGTAACTGCCCAGGGACAATAAGCTAGTAAGTAGGAGAGCCACAATTTAAACTCAAGTTTGGCTATAGTGCTACACTGCAGATTGCAATGATTCACAGGCTTCACGGTACATCAGAATCACCAAGGAGGCTTGTTTAAGGGAGAAAAAAGAAAAAAAAAAAAAAAAGATTTCCAAGCCCTGCTCCTGCAGATCATTCTTCAATAGGTCTGGGATAGGCCCAGGATCCTATTTTTTTTTTGAGTTGGAGTCTCACTCTGTCGCCCAGACTGGAGTGCAGTGGCCGCTCCTGGCCACCGCAGCCTCGACCCACTGGGCTCCGGCGATTCTTCCGCCTCAGCCTTCCAAGTAGCTGGAACTACAGGTGTGCGCTACCATGCCCGGCTAATTTTTTGATTTTATTGTAGAGATGAGGTCTTGCTTGCCCAGGCGAGTCTCAAACCCGCGGGCTCAGGCAATCCACTCACCTCAGCCTCCCAAAGGCACAGGATTACAGGCTGAGCCACCGAGCCCGGCTCAGGATCCTAGTTTTTACAAGCTCACCGGCCATGATTTTAAGACAGGCAGGAATCAAGGGAACCAGAGGAAAACGACAGTCACAACCACATTGGTGTCCTTGAACTTTCTGGCCTAGAGGCTTGATTGTCCTGCTGGGTCCAACACCTTGTTCCCAAGATTCCCTCCACATTCCCCAGGGCCCAAGTTTTGTGCTTCAGGGAAATTTCAAAAGCTCTGTGACAGGGAATAATCTCAGCTCCATGGAGTTCCAAAAGGATATAATGCCATGGGAAACAGCTTGGAGAAAACAATTTTTTCTCTTACTCCAAAAGTTGCCACAGAATTAAGAGGCTCAGGACCCCAGGGGAACAAAATCATTTAAGGAAAGCAGTGCAAATAGAAGACACAAGACAATCATGGCTGTGGTTGTAGGAACCACCCCACACCCTAGAACACTTTATTAAGACCTTATTGCTTATGCAGTTAGACACTGATTGAGCTACAGAAGTTTCCTGCACCTGGTCCCAGGTCGCTCTGGTGCAGAACTTCCTCAGGCTGTTGGGAGCTGGGAGACAGCTAGGTAGGGGCAGGACCCAGTGGGAAGTACAGTATCTCCTCAGAGCCTTAGCGTGGGCAGTGGGCTTCAAGAGGGCCCTTGGGGGTGAGCAGAGAGGTCAGGAGTATAGGCTTAAGCCAGGGCCCAGGGGCAATGATCCCTGAGATGAGTCAAGCTCCAGCCTTCTCTGGGGTTTCCAGAACAAAGGCTAGGTATGGGAAGCAGCACTGTGAAGGGGGCAGGGGGGCATATCCCTAGGCATTGCTGGAACTGGGGAAGATTGGCAGAGTGGCTGTGGCACGTGGACCTTCCTGCACGACAGGGAGAAAGGAAGTCACCTTTATGGAAGAGTCATGCACCATGTCCTGGGGGCTCTGCTGGGGTGACCAAAGTAGGCAAGGAAAGCCATATGTTGCCCACACTGTATACTGTGCCCACACTGTTTACCCCAGGGATGGGGTCACTTCTCAGGCCTAGGTACTGATGCCACCCTAATTCCTTAGTGCGAAATTATGGTGGGGGCGGGGGTGGTTAAGAGGTTCCTTAACCAAACCCAATCTTCATGTCTCCTAGGAGCTCCCCTTCATCTACCCAGCTCCAAAGACTAACCTGGCTGTTCTCACTTCCCCAGCTTTTCTCACAAGGCACTTGTTACAGGGCTGCTGAGGGGAAAGGGAAGGGGAAGGGAGGTCTGGGGGGGGATTCTGATGGTGGCACCCAATCTGCAGGGTCAGGAGTCAGGATGGAAGTGGTCAGGGACTAGCGGCTGCCATAGTACAGGCGCACGGCCAGGCCGATGAGCAATGTGGCCAAGAAGAAGGCAGCTGTGAGCTGCACCCGCAGCAGAGCTGCTGAGAGCACAGCGTTGACCACCAGCGAGCAGGACACAACAAACAGGCGTGTGATGCTGCTACCATGCTTCATGACAGCTGACATGAGCAGTCCATTTAGTGCTTGGCTCAGCACCACAAGCGCTGCCCATCCTGAGAAACCTTCCAGGAGGCCTGGGCCAGGGCCACCACCAGCATGCAGACCTAGGTTCAGGAGCACACCAAAAGTGTAGAGAAAGAGGTTCTGAAGTGCCAGGGGCAGCCGCTGTCGCTTCATGAGCAGCTCTGTGTACACAGATGACAAGCCTGAGATGAGGCAGTATAGGATGAGGAGCAGCAATCCCAGCGGAGTGATATGCAGGGGCACGGGGCTGGCAGCAGCTGCTGGAGGGGGCCCGGGAAGAGTGTTCCTGGGGTCTTGAAGGCCACCTGCTGCATAGCAGGCCCCTGCGATCATCAGCAGCAGCAGTGCTAACCCCTGGCGCGCAGAGAGGCGGTGCCGGAGGCAGAGGCAGTAGAACAGAGCTGTGCTTCCAATCTTGAGATTGCTTAGCACCTGGTAGGTGCTGGGGTCCATGTAACGCTGAAGATAGATCACCAGGTTGTTGTTAGCGCCATAGAGCAGGGCTGATAGTGCAAAGGGAGCAGCTTGGCGCCAGGGTGGGGACCCTTGGGGCCATGCTTGCCAGCCCGCTAGAAGGGAGAAGGCGCATAACAGTAGCTTGGTCAGCTCAGTCAGTAGCACGGCTGAGGAGGGCCGGAAGGGCACTCGGCCATCCACATGGCACAGTGCCAGCAACGGGGCATGGGCACCATACATGGCAGTGGACAGGAGTAGCATCAGGGTCCAGCGGGCTTGCCTGGGATGGCCAAGGCCTGGCATACCCCCGTCCTCTACACTCATGCCCACACCAGACCCAGGGTGGCTTGTATAGTTAGCAAGGGGCAACAAGGATTGTAACGCCTTTGGGATAACTCAAGTTATGGAGCCAGCTCCCAGGAGGCAGGAGCCATGGTACATTGCCAGAGAGAATACTGAGGATAAGAGTCAGCTGCAAACTCCACGGTTAGACTTGAAGAGGAAGTGGCTGATGGCTCTTGAAGCCAGTCTTGGGGCTAGTCCCATGGAGTTAAGGAGGGAAGGAGTCCAGGGTGCAGGTTAACAAGCCACTGTCCACACTCTGCAGGAAGGGAGACGAGAATGAAGGCGGCAGAAAAGTTTGGGATAGCAAAGAGGTGACAGCTAGGGAAACCAGATGGAGCATCTGTGGTCGAAAGACCTCTACCTGCAGGTCCCGGCTGCTCATCTTGTCTCCCCCATGGCTTCCAGAGCTAGTCAGGTCCCTTGCGCAGTGACCGCAAATAGTCCCTCAATGTCTTCTCCACATTGGGCACAGCATATGTCTGAGCTGCGTAAATGCCAGTGCAGGTGCCCACGGCAAAGCCCAGTACTGCTGATGCCCTCAGTTTGGCCACAACATAGCCAGCCAGGAAGCCCTTGAGGAATGGGGAAGACAACAGCGAGCCATCCTGCAGCAAAAAACACAGAGGGAAACTCAGTCAGGCTCTCTCCCTTCTCTGTCCAGGAGGTATTACACTTAACTTGAGCTCAGAGCATCCCACGACCTGCTACTGCTTACTCTCAACAGCTGTAGTATTTTCTCCAAAGATTTTTCACGAGGTTCTAGAGCCAGAAAAAGAACCCAGAAGTACTTATCACACAATCTCAGAACCCTGGGGTCAGAAGGCTCCAACCACAGAATCCTGCTGCCACAAGGTGAGAAATGCCCCCAAGAAATCTGACCTGCCTGTTTCTCCAGCCTCATTTCCTAGCATGCTCCCCCACTACTGCAGCCAAACTGATCTTCACCCCTCATGTTCATAATGATACTTCCCAACACATACTTCCCATATGCTCTTCCATCTTCCTGGAATGTTCTTTCCCCTCCTCTTCACCCGGTTAACTCCTATTTAAGACCCCAGTTCAAGCTGGGTGCAATGGCTCATGCCTGTAATCTCTGCCCTATAGAAGGATGAGATGAGAGGATCACTTGAGCCCAGGATTTCAAGGCCAGCCTGAACAACATAGTGAGACCCTGTCTCTACAAAATACTTTTTAAAAAAATTAGCCAGGCATGATGGTACATACCTGTAGTCCTAGCTACTCGGGAGGCTAAGGTGGAAGGAGCTCTTGAGCCCAAGAATTCGAAGCTGCAGTGAGCTATGTTCACACCACTTCACCCTGAGCAACAAAGCAAGACCATACCATGTCTCCAAAAAAAAAAAAAAAAAAAAAAGGCCCCAAAAGATCGCAGTTCAAGTGCCATTTTCTCAGGAAAACTTTCCTTGGGTGACAGAGGACAAGCCCTCTATAACCTTTTGCTGAATAAATCTTTACCACCCATTCAACACTGTCAAAAGCATATTGGATAATATAGCCTAAAGAGGGGATGGGGTGGGACAGTCCCTACCTGACTCACACCATTGTTGACTTCGTCTTCCACACGCTGCTGCAGGTGCTCCAGCTGGTTCTTGAGAAATGCTAGGTCCTTAAGCTTGGGCAAAGAATCCTAGGACAAGGGAGAAGCTGGCTCCAGCAGTCTGACCCAGCCCCATCCCCTACTCAGTTCTATCAGAAGCTGGGAACTGGGGGGAATGGGGTGAGTCAGAGAAACATCTTGCTATAAAAGCTTCCTGAGATGATAGCAATAAAAGAAGAAAGGCACTGAAAAGCACAGAATTCACATGGGGGCCAGGGAGGGGGTGACAGATGGGATCTGCACCATTAACTTGTAACAACTTCTGCAAGAATTTTATGCAAAATGTGTAGCAAAGGCAGGAAAGACAGGTAGGGGACCTTCAACTAGGTCTATTAGGAAAGCACTCATGAGTGACTCAACTATGAGCTTCCTGAAAGTGGTGTCCAGTCTGTCTAGGCTGCTGTGTTCCAGTGCCTGACACAGGGACTGGCAGGCACTTAGTAAATGTGTGGATGATGCCGAGCTTTCATACCAATGGTGAGAAATGATCTGATACACTTTTGGAGTAAACTTGATTTCTGCCTGGGCTTTACCCCTTTCCTCTCAAGGCCATCCCAAATGGATGTGACTGGATGCAGCAGAGATGACTGTTGACAAGTGTGTGAGTAAATGAATTGAGTTATTTTGATAGCATATAAGTATGAAATTCAAAGTGTATGCAAGGGAGTGTTTGAATGAGGGTGGTGTGAGTGTCCCTGTGATTGACAACACTGTGTCTGTGGGAGGCTGGGGAATGGAGGAGACTGAGGAATGCTTGAGGATGAATGTGTTTTAGTGTGTGCTAGTAACTGCGGATAGTGATGGTTCCTGGGAGGAGGTATCTGGGAGATTCCCGGCTCCACCCAATGCTCCCCCCACGCAATACCCCACTGTTGAGGCACTCTACAAGAGTCTCAGGGGAAGAAACAAGAGGCACCCCTACTCCTAAGTCGTTCCAGTGCTGCCTCTCCCCTGACCTAAAGAGGTCACAGAGTGTGAAGACTATCTCCGATTGCGGGCCACCCTCACGTTCTCTCACCTTGTCATCCGCCATCTTCCCTGCCGAACTTGATGCGCAGGCGCAGCCCCACCCCCATTCATGTCATGTGCTCGCGGCCATCTTTACTGAGGGCACAGGCACTTCCGGGGCATTTTTGGAAAGGATGCGGCGCTTTTGTCAGGGGCCAGGCCCTGGCGGTCTCCCTCGCGTAGATACTTCCACGTGACCCCTCCCGTCAAGCCCAGGATGCGTGTGCACGCGCATACGAACTGGGCGCGATGATCTCATTCGTGCGCGAGTGCGCGCAGCGCACGTTCGCCTGTCCTCTCTTCCGCCTCCTGATGCGCTCATAGTGGCGTGGTGCGTCGGTACACCGGCCCCGAACCCACTGGTGGAAACACGCTTTCATTCGGGGATCCAGACGCTCGTTTACGCGCACCACCCGTAGTCAGGCGGTGCTGCTCAGACCCGCCTCTTCCCGCCCCCTGGACCGGCTCCTGTCCCGCCCTGTGTTTGTGGGACGCCAGCTGGCCCGTCGGGCTCCAGTGCAGAGAGGCTGGGCTTCCAGGCGCCGCAGCTTCGGAGGTCGCGGCGGGCTGAGAGTGTGGGCCGGCAGAGGCCGGCGGGGACGCGGCCGGGGCTATGCTGGGCAAGGATTACATGCTGGCCATCATTCTGGTCAACTGCGATGGTGTGCACGAAGGGGCCCGTGAGAAGATAGGAGCTGGGGGTCCGGGGGGGGGACGGGCAAGGAGTGCTACTCAGAGACGGAGCAGGGGGACGTCTCTGTGTAAGGACCAGGGGACAAATGTATACTGATCTTTATATGCGATATCTTCAAGACTGGGGAACCTGGACCACTAGCCTGAGAGCTGTCCTCTTTGGGATGAATGGAGGGAGGGTTATGACTGGATATTATCTGGACTCACGAATAATATGCTCCCCTTCTCCAATCCCGTGTTCCTGTAGACGACTTGTGGGGAGACCAGAGTCTGGAGGGGGAGCCTGGCCTGCCCCCTGGCTGGAGGAAGATCCGCGATGCTGCAGGTACTTATTATTGGCATGTACCCAGCGGTAGCACCCAGTGGCAGCGCCCAACCTGGGAACTAGGAGATGCAGAGGACGCAGGCACGGTAGGTGGTGTGTGAGGAGGGGGTCTGAGCCCATAAGTGGACCGAGGCCTGCTGCTACACTGACTGACCCTCACTCTACAGGGGACGGAGGGGATTTGGGGACTGCGTCCCCCCAAAGGGAGATCTTTCTCCAGCCTGGAGAGCTCACTGGACCGGAGGTAACGGATGGCCCAGGCAAAATGAAAGGCTTGGGGTTCCATGGCATTCAAAAAATGCAGCTGGACCCTCAGTCTGCTTTCCAGCTCAGGTTCTGGACTCTGCCCCATGTTTTGGACTCTGTTCTGTGTTCTTGGCTCTGGCCCACATTCTTGATGCTCAGTATTTTGAGTTTGTCCCTTGTTCTAAGCTCCTGTCTTTAATTACATGTTCTTTTCCATATTCTTGGTCCTGACCTATCATGTTCTAGACCTTGGCCATTATCTGGTGGAACCTATCCTGTGTTCCAGGGTCACTTGTCCCAGTCTGGGGCTCAGGCCCACCCATGGGACCCTGTTCCATGTTTGCGACTGTTATTCTATGTCCTTTGTCCTGAAATTTTCCTCAAATTCTAAGTCACACTTTATGATAAGTTAATTTATTATGTCCTGGGCTTTACTCCACTCTGGTTTTATGTTGTGTATGTGTGTTTTTTTAAGTATTTTGCATTCGTTTTATTTTTAATTTTAATGATGTGGGGCACAATTCAGGGTTAGTTATACAAATGTTCATTATGCAGGTACCCTTGTGGTTTTATGTTATGGTGCTATATTCTGGGTCTTGTCCCTTGTCCTGTATAGATCAAGTAGTCTAGGTCTCACCAGTGCTTCTGCTGTAGAAAGTGTGGTCCTCTTACCACCTCTGCTCTGTTCCAGTAACTCTCTGTCCTGGTATGGTGAAGAATCCTACATCCAGAGCATGGAGCCAGGGGCTAAGGTAGTCACTTGGGCCTGAGGGCATTGGGAGGTCCCAAGGGAGAGGCCCGGGGTGGGACTGGACTGAGTAGAGGTGATTAAGAGTGAAGTCAGAGGGTACCAGAGGGTTTATATTGTGGCATCTGCCACTGTACTTCTTTCCTGCTCACTCCTGTCCCTTCCCCCAACTGTTAGTGCTTTGCAGTTCGCTCTCTTGGCTGGGTAGAGGTACCTGAAGAGGACCTGGCACCTGGGAAGAGCAGTATCGCAGTCAATAACTGCATTCAACAGCTGGCCCAAAGCCGGAGCCAGAGCCAGCCCCCAGATGGTGCTTGGGATGAGGTGAGCTGGTTGGGTCCCTCAGTGGGTTCAGCAGAGGTAGTTGTCCCTGAATTGTCTGTTACCTATGACAACCACTTTTATCTGAGCTCTGGGCTGACCTTTGTCCTTGGCAGGGCCAGAACATGCTGATGATCCTGAAGAAGGACGCCATGAGCCTGGTGAATCCCCTGGACCACAGTCTCATCCACTGCCAGCCTCTGGTGCACATCCGTGTATGGGGCGTGGGGAGCTCCAAGGGCCGGTGAGGATGCTGCATTCCCCCAAGCGAGAGCTACTTCTCCCTCCCCTCTGCAGGCTGTGATCCCCACTGATGCTGATCCCCAGTACTTGAACCCCTGAACACAGATCCTCAGACGTGGACCCAGCACTGCCTCCCCTGCCTGGTCCGGCCCTGGTTGGGGAGGGTGGGCCCAGCTCAGCAGGGACAGATAGGGGAGAGCCTGAGAGGCTGGGCTGATTCTCTTCTGTGCTCCCACATGCTTCCGGAACAGTGACAGGTAAGTGACAACCAGGTCCCCAGAGACCCAGCCCTGACCTCCCTATTCCATCCCTACCATATAACTAGCCTGGCTTTCCAGCCCCCTGCAGACACTATAGGCCCTTGTCTCTAACCAGCCTCTATCCTAGTCCTACCTCTGCCCCTGCTAGGGACTTCGCTTTTGTGGCGGGTGACAAAGATAGCTGTATGCTCAAGTGCCATGTGTTTCGCTGCAACGTCCCTGCCAAGGCCATTGCCAGTGCCCTACATGGGCTTTGTGCTCAGGTAAGGGCCAGGGGTGGGACAGAGAATGTGGGCATGGGGCTGGGTCTGAAGTTTCCAAGGTAGTCGGGACATGGTGGTATTTGCCCCCTTCCCCTAATTCGCCTGTCTCCTTGTGGCTTATGGTGGCTGCATTGTGTTTTAGATCTTGTCAGAGCGAGTAGGGGTCAGTGGTGATGCCCCTTGCTGCTCCCCAGACCCCATCTCCCCTGAAGACCTACCACGGCAAGGTATGGGGAGGGAGGTTTTGCTTTGTCGCATTGGGCTGCTTTGGTTTCACATTGGGGGAGGGTTCTTGGTTATTTAGTACTTTGGAGATAGGGAGTTCCTGAGGTATCTGGTCCCAGGGATCCCAAGCCCTGAGTTAGAGGAGCAACCATGGGCCTTTTTTCTGCCAGCACCAGTTCACTCAGAAGTGGGTCCTGGCCCACTTAGAAGGGTAGAGAAGGAGGTAATTGAGAGAGCTCTCAGGCCAACTCGGTGTGTATATTTCAGTGGAGCTGCTGGATGCGGTGAGCCAGGCTGCTCAGAAGTATGAGGCACTATACATGGGGACCCTGCCAGTCACCAAAGCCATGGGTGAGGACTCAGGGAGCTGCATGGGGTGGGCTGCACAAGGCAAGAGGAAGGTGGATGAGCCGGATCTACTACCATTTCTCAGAGTCCTCCCATGGCCATGTATGGCCTAGGATGTACCAGCCTTACCAACCCAGAATTCAAAGCCAGCTGTCCTATTCACATCTCTCTAAATCTCAAGTTAGTGAGAGGGGCCTAGAACTGCAAATTCTTTCTTTAAGACTGGGAAACACATGGTGGACATGTTCCCCCAGGCATGGATGTGCTGAACGAGGCCATTGGTACCCTCACCGCCCGGGAGGACCGGAATGCCTGGGTCCCCACCATGCTCAGTGTCTCTGACTCTCTCATGACTGCACATCCCATTCAGGTACCAGGAGACAGTGAAGCTGGGGGCTGTGGAGGGATGAGCAGTTACACTGAGGGGTCATTGCTTACTGCTAGAAGAGCTCAGTGGGTCCAGCCAGTGCTTGGCCCTCTAGTGACTCGGCCTGGTGTGGACAGGCAGAGGCCGGTGCAGAGGAAGAGCCACTGTGGCAGTGTCCTGTGCGTCTTGTGACCTTTATCGGTGTTGGCCATGACCCACACACCTTCGGCCTCATCGCCGACCTGGGCCGTCAGAGCTTCCAGTGTGCAGCCTTCTGGTGCCAGCCCCATGCAGGGGGACTTTCCGAAGCTGTGCAGGCTGCCTGTATGGTGAGTTCAGGGTAGGAATGGGTGGGTGGGATTGCCCTGCAGCTGTTCTCTATTGTTGACTGGGGTTCAGATTCAGCAGCCTTTCCAGAGATCACAAACCTGGGCTGAGCTGGTTCACTAGTGTTTTGGCCCCAGTGCTGTTTTTGGTAAATTTTAATTAGTTGTCAATACTTAAGGCCAGGACATTTCACATAATAATTGCTATTCCTGTTCTTCTCAGAATATCAGGAGCTTTGGCACTGAGCTTACATGTATAAATCGCAGCATGCAGTGAGTTGTGTAGGGGCTATGCCCTATAGTGTGGCATTATCTTTCCTGTTTGTCTCGTTTAGGTTATTTCCTGGCATCTGGGCATTTGAATGTGGGGTGCTTACACTCTGCCAGTTCAGTTCACTCATTCATTCAACAAATGTGAGTGCCTGTGGATACCAGGCACCATATTTGACCCTGGGGATTCATAGCATAGAGGGCACAGCCCTTGCCTTCACGTTACACTTAGACTAGAACAGAGATGGACCAGACAGAAATTGTACACCACAGTAAGAGGTGGTGCCTTTGGGGGTCAGGAAGGCTACCTGTAAGCGGTGGCAGAAAATGGAAAGCTGAAGGTCCTAGGAGAAAGTTAGCCAGGTGAAGTGGAATGGGGCAAGTGTGCCAAGTCCAGGGAACCTGAGCTGTGAAGGCAAGAGAAATGTTAGTGGCTTAGAGTATCTGAGGTAATTTAGTGTATCTGGCATGCAAAAGGGGATGTATGAGAGATGAGGGCAGTGAGAAAGGCAGAAACCAGGTCATGGAGGATCTTATAGGTCAGAATGATGAGCTGATTTCATCTGGAGGTACTATAAACCATTGGAGGGTTTTGAGCCAGACAGTGAAATCACGTTTATGGATTAGGTTGACCACTTAAGCTGTAGTATGGGTAAAAGATTTGGAGGGCATGAGAGGAGGTAAGAAAGGCCAGTTGGGATCCCTTTGAGTACTTCAAATAAGAAATGATTGGGGCAGTTGCATTGGGAATGGAGTTGGGTTGTACACCCTCCCCTTGACTAGGGATTCTGCTTTGCCAGAGACTGGTCCACATCAGTGAGAGATGGAAAAAAGGCAGCATAGTGGTAGGTGTGATTAAGAGTACAGGCTCTACAGTTGGATGGAACTAGGTCTGAATGCCAGTTCTATCATTTTCTGGCTACGTGCTTGGACAAATCATATACTCTCTCTGAATCTCATTCTCATTTGCAAAGTAGGAATAATGGCACCTCATAAATAACTAAGTTATACAAAGCACTTAGTACAGTGTTCAGCCCTCCCTATGGGCTTGACAAACGTTTTATGTTTTTGTTGTTGAGTTACCTGGGAATGCTGTAGGGATTCCAGATGTGGCCAACTACCAACCTCTTATCAGAAGCTTTGACCAGTTTCCAGTCCTGCAGAAGTTTTCAGGGAATCTAGGAGCAGAAAGTAGCTGGATCTTCACATTCCCCTTCTCCCTAGGTTCAGTACCAGAAGTGTCTTGTGGCCTCTGCAGCTCGAGGCAAGGCCTGGGGTGCCCAGGCCCGTGCCCGCCTGCGGCTCAAGCGGACCAGCTCCATGGATTCCCCAGGAGGTCCCCCGCCACTCCCCCTGCTCAAAGGAGGGGTTGGTGGTGCAGGGGCAGCCCCTCGAAAGCGGGGTGTCTTCTCTTTTCTTGATGCCTTCCGGCTGAAACCCTCTCTGCTCCATATGCCCTAAATTGATTAGGGAGGGTTGGAGAAGGAGGCTCTGAGTCCATGCCTAACTCTGTACCCCTCCATTTCCAAGGCCTACAGCCTCTAACCCCTTGGAGCCTTCTCTGCCTGTCCCTCTGATCCTTGCCCACCCTCTATTTATTGCCCAATTCGTTGTTTATATGGGTGACTGAAAGGCCCTTCACCACATCCTAGGACCCTGGCTCCCCTTTCCTTGGGTCCTTGTGTTCCTTGCCCCTGTCCAACCCTGGACAGTTGGCTCTACCTCAGCAACACTTTATAGCAAAATCAGTGCAAATAAAAATCCCTCAGTGACCTCACTGGATGTGAGTATATTGGGCCTGGGACAGGGCTGTGGGTGTAACCTGTGTGAGATGAATGTCTTTGTGTCTGTACCTGGTGTTGATGGCTGCCTGTAGTTACATGAAGGCATGAGTGTGATGGAAATCTGACTTCATTCATTCAACGAATATCTTTTTTAAAGTCTTCTCTGTGCTAGGCATTAAGCTAGGCCCTGGTAATGTAATACAGTAGTAAGGATCCACCTTCTGAGAATGTCAGAGATGAACAAGAGTTGAATAAACAAGATAGAAGGTACGATGTAGTACAACTAGGAAATGTCAGAGGGATGTGGGAGCTTGGTTGAGACACTTAACCTGGCCTGAGGCATTCCATAAGGCTTCCTGGAGAGTTAACATCTGAGTACTGAAGATGAGTACTAGTTAGGAGGGTAGAGAGAGAGGAAATGTGGAGATTGTGCAGGGCAGTGGATAGAGATGAAATTCTGGCTACATCACAGGGGGCAGATGTGAAGCAGGAGCTTCTGGTGGTTTGAGCTTGCTCCTCAGAGTAAGTGGGAGACACTGGAGAGAAGAGACTGGGACAGGCCGCCTAGAGCGCCGGCTCCAGGGCCGCTTGGTTCATTAGATGGAGACCGAGTCCCTTAGGGAGTTGGCGCAGGGTCCCCACAGCGGCTCCGGCGGTTGTGAGCCACCGTCCACCACCAAAGGCCAGCGACGCGCCCCAACCGGCTCGCACGAGCGGCGCCCCGGAAGTGACGCGGCGCCCCGCTGGCCTTGCGGAAGTGGAGATGGCGGAGCTCTACGTGAAGCCTGGTGAGCGCGGCCGGCGGGCAGGGGGCGGTTGCGGCGCGTGGTGTGTAACCTCTGTCTCCCCCAGCCCCAATGTAGCCCTCCGGTGGAGTCCCGGCCTCGCATCACACACCCCTCGCCTCCGCAGGCAACAAGGAGCGCGGCTGGAACGACCCGCCGCAGTTCTCTTACGGACTGCAGACCCAGGCCGGCGGACCCAAGCGCACTCCGCTCACCAAGAGGGTCGCCGCACCCCAGGATGGCTCCCCCAGAGGTGCGTGGGGAACCTGTGCGCGGAGACTGGCGGAGGATGGGCGGGGTCAGGGATAAGCGTGCCCGAGGGTCTTTTCTCCGACAACTCCCCAAGGAGCGGGGTTGGGGCCCCAGAAAGGGAGGGGCTCAGGGTAGGTACTTCGAACCCCCTCTTCTGTTGCTCAGGCTAACATATGGTAAGTTGATTTAAAGACCGTATTTTCTTCCTAGGTGATCTCATCTAGATCTGTGGCTTAATATGGTTTTTCTCAGTTTATTTTCAAACTTTTTTTTTTGAGTCAGTGTCACTCTGTCGCCCAGGCTGGAGTGCAGTGGCGCACACTCGCCACCGCAGCCTCAACCTGCTGGGCTCAGGCAATCCTTCTGCCTCAGCCTTCCAAATAGCTGGAACTACAGGCGTGCGCTACCACGCCCGGCTATTTTTTTAATTTATTGTAGAGATGAGGGCTCGCCAGGTTGCCTAGGCTGGCCTCAAACCCCTCACCTCGGCCTCCCAAATTGCTGGGATTATAGGCATGAGCCACCGTGTCTGGCCTTCAAACTTTATTTCAAACATAGATCTCTTCCCAGAACCTCACAGTGGTATATCCCTTTGTTTATTCTACGTCTTCACTTGGGTATATAATAATCATCTTACACTTACCGTATTATTCATTTATTTAATCACTGTTATTTATTGAGTACCTACTATGAGTTAGGTGTCAAGGGCCAACTACACAGCAGCAAAAGGTCTCTGCTTTCAGGGAGACCACATTCTAGCATTATAGAGACAGGTGAAATAGTGGTTAGGGTTCCAGAGAAATAAAACTGGGTAATAGGATAGTGACAGGGCATCTAAGTTATGTGTCTGAGGGGCTGACATTTAAGCCACACAAAGATCACGCACAAGAGCAGTCCAGACACAAGAAACCGCAAAAGCCCTGAGATAAGAACAAGATGGCCAATTTGGAAACTTAGGGGATACAGAGTGGCTAGAACATAGTGGGTTTTGTAAACCAGGATGAGTTTGTAGTTTAACTTACATGAGTTGGAACATTGAAGGGTTTAAAGTACAGAATTTCCCCCTGGGAATTTTCCATTAAGTGGGCTGTGCTGTAGCCCCTAGAAAGGGGCTTAGGTTTGGTTCTTTCATTGGCCTCCCATTCCCCACACCCTCTTTACTGAAGAGGAATGATGTAAGGCAGGGTTTCTTAACCTTGGCACTATTGATACATTGGGCCAGATAATTCTTTGTTATAGTTGACTGTCGTGTGAATTGTAGGATGTTTAGCAGCATCCCTGACTTCTACCCAATAGATGCCAGTAGCAACCCACCCAGTTATGATGGCCAAGTGTCTCCAGACACCCTGGGGGCACAGTCTACTAGCTTGAGAAACTGACTGATTTACGTCTTTAAAAGATCACTGTATCTGCTGTGTGGAAGACAAGGTTTTAGGGAAGAGGTGGAAAGACAAAAGTCTGTTATGGTAATATGGGTAAGAGTTAATGATTTGCAGGACGGTGGGAGTCAGGGTAGTAGGAATTGGATAGATATGGATATTATTGAGAAAGTCAGTAGGAATGAGTGGATGTAGGAGGAATCAATGTGAAGTTTTAAATTTTTGCTTGATCTGGTAAGATAAAGGGTTGGAGGTTTTGGGGAGAGGAGAAAAGCAAGCTGTTTTGGCCATGTTAAGTTTGAGCTGCTATTTTGGGAAGATGTCTGGCCAGAATAATAGAAACAAGTTATGGGTTTGGGCTCATTAGTATTCAAAATTGAGTAGAGAAGGGATCAGCAGATTGAGAAATGGCCAGAGAAGAAAACACGAAACAGCAGCAAAATCACGACTTGATGGTGAATGCTGCTGAGAGATCAAGAAAGAGACAAAAGACTGCTAGATTTGTTAAACATAGCAATCACTGGTGACTACAGCAAGAGCAGTCTCTGAAGTGGTGAGAACAGAAACTCGGCTGAATGGACTGAATGTGAAAAGTAGAGAGCATAATTACAAACAGCTCATTTAAGAAATTCTGGTCTGGGCTTGGTGGCTCAGCCTATAATACCAGCACTTCGGGAGGCCGAGGCAAGTGGATTGCCTGAGCCTGTGGGTTTGAGACCAGCCTGGGCAACTTGGCGAGACCTCATCTCTACAATAAATAAAAAAATTAGCCAGGTGCATGCCTGTGGTTCCAGCTACTTGGAAGGCTGAGGTGGATCACCTGAGCCCAGCAGGTCGAGGCTGCGGTGGCCATGAGCATGCCACTGCATTCCAGTCTGGGCAACAGTGAGACTATGCCTCAAAAAAGAAAGACATTTTACTGTGAAACAAAGACGAGAAATGGAGCAGTATCTGAAGATGGAATGTGGAATAAGGGAGGATTGTTTTTGATAGTAATATACTATAGCATTTTTGTATGTTGTTTGGGATGATTCAGTAGAGAAGGAGAACTGATGGAGAAAAAGGATAACTACAGTAGGGAAACCTAGAGAAGACAGGAGAGGCTAGAATGCAAAGTATAGCTGGAGAGAGAGCCCTTGATCGGAGCAAAACCTTTTCATCTGTTACAGAAGGAAGGAAGGCAGCCACAGATGCAGGTGGGTTATTAGAACTGGTGATGGGAAGATGAGAGTATTCCGGTCTAATGACCTCTATTTTCTCAATGAATTATGAGGCAGAGTCAAGTTAGGCAGCAGAGAAAGGAAAAGAAGAAGGTAGAAAAGTTTAGAGGAGTTGAGATGTAAAAGTAGTTTTCTAAGAGTGGGAAAGTGAGGCAAAGTATCCAGGCAGTGTTTGGTACCTTTTAAAATCTATGGCCACGAATTTAAAGTGAACTCATCAACATGGTTCTGTTTTTTCTCCCAAGTATAGGTAAGTTGGGTTTAACCAGGAAAGTGGACAGTAGGAAGAGATGAAGGTGTGAGTGTTTATAAGGGAGTGATTTTAATGCACCATGAAATCAAAGGAGCTGAGCTGAAAGGGTAGGAGGGGTGATGAAATTTTGGAGGTACAAGTGTTGTTATGAACAAGGCAGAGGGGAATGACAGGTTGAGATGAGGTGGGAGAAAAAATGAACACTGGAGATAAAGGAGGTCAAGTAACCAAGAGGCCAAATTATTTGATGAATTGATCACCTTTGTGGATACTCCTGAAAGTAAATTCTTGACTTTTCCCCTCCAGCCTTCTTTCTCAGTGAGAAATTCTCATTACTAAAGTAAAAAACCAAGAGTTATCTTGACTTCTCCCTCACCCCCAATCCACCAGGTCCTATAACTACCTTCTCCTAAATGAATCTCAGATCACTCCATTTTCCCTCATCTGCTCTTTCACCCTAGTCCATGCCACCATTGTCTCTTTCCTGGACTACTCCATTAACCTCCCAACTGGTGTCCTTACCTCCGTTCTTGACTTGTTCTCATCGGTTTTTCACAGAGCATATAAGTCTGGTCACATCACCCCCTTGCTTTTATAAACTTGAGGCTTCCCAGTACTGTTTGGCTCATGACCAATTCCTCCAAGGTCCTGCAGGGTCTGGACCTCTCCTACTTACCTCTCTTGTGACAGCCGATATTACTTTGTTTAGTGTTAGTAATTTTCAACCAGTCTCATTTCTGTGCCTTGAACAAGTCTTTTTCCCTGACTCTTGGGCACTGCCCTTACATCTACCTAGTACGTGGTCCTTCAACTCTTCGTAGTTGCATCTATCTTATCCATTAGTTTTCAACTTAATAAAAACAGCTTTGTACTTTTTGATTTATTTTAGAGATGAGGTCTTGCCAAGTTGCCCAGACTGATCTTGAACCCCTGGCTCAGGCAGTCCTCTCACCTCTACCTCCCAAAGTGCTGGGATTACAGGCGTGAGCCACCACACCGGGCTGTTCTTATATTCCTTTTTTTTTTTTTTTTTTGGTGTAAAAATAGTTTATTTGTTCTAAAAAAATACTGTAGTTGAAAAGTACCTTCCTTCTGGGATTTTCAAATTCTTTGCGCATTTCCTTGTATTCTTCCAGGCAGCAGAATGTTCTTATGTTCTTAATCCTCACTGCAACCTTTAAAATAAGTGCCATTATATATATCACCATTTTATGGAAGAACCCAGGCCCAGAGTTTAGAAGTAACTTGCTGAAGGTCACACAGTGGGTGAAGTGGGTTAAATTTAGATGTCACCTCAGAAAGCCTTCCTTGAACACTTAGGTCTAGATAGGTCCCCCTATTCCTTTTTATTACATCATTCATTTTATTTACTTGTAGCATATAATATAATTTGGTAATTTTGGTTTTTTTCCCCCTCCTTCTAGAATTAAGCTTTCTAAGGTCAAGAACCTAATGTGTCTGGTTTACTTTTATATCTTTGGTGTTTAGTACATTGTCCGGCATATAGTAGGGACTTCATAAATACACATCTTTAAATGAATTGTCCTGGAGAGTGGCCCTCCTTAAAAGGGTGAACTTAGAGTTATGCTTCTTACCTATTTAAGCCATGCTGCTTGATCCTGCTTTACCTTTTCAGTCCCCACCTCAGAGACTTCCCCCGGGCTCTCCCCAGTGAGGCCTCCACTTTCTTCAAGTAAGTCTCCCAGGCCCCCACCTGTGCGGATTTGTCCTGCCTCTGGTGCGGAGTCCACAAGTTGCCCGGTCATCAAATCTGAGGCTCTGATGGAGGATGTGCTAAGACCTTTGGAACAGGCATTGGAGGACTGCTGTGGCCACACAAAAGTAAGCGCTGGCATACCAGAGGGTGGAGAGGGCCCCCATCCACAGTCAAATCAAGTATGGTAGGCACTGTGACTGAATGGGCAAGGGCTTTTAATCATTTTAGAGTTATAGCCTTCTTCAGAATCTGCCAAGGCCTTCCCAGAGAAATGAACACAGGATTTCAGGGAGTTCACAGGACTTCTGAAAAGAAGTCAGTAGAAAAGGCTTGTGGGAACAAGAGTTGGATTCAGCTCCCATTAGTGAACTGCCTGATTTTTCTGTACCTCCAGGCCATTCAGAACAGACCTTGCTGATTGTCTGCTCAGGAAATTTTTGTCATGCTTAGTCGGGGAAAAAGAAACCCCCTTCTATCTACAGCATTTCCTAAGTTCTCTGGAAAAAGATCTGAAGAATGTCTTAAAGGGGAAATAGCAATTTCACCTCTTTGGTGCTTACTTTCCTTATTTATGAAGTAAAACTATAGGATAAACTTCTGAGGGTCTGAGAAGTTTATCAACAATTCTGGCCATACATGCATTCTTGGAAGGAGATCCATAGGTTTCATCAGGTTCTTAGTGGGGGGCCTCTCACCTTTGGGTAAAGAACCAGAACTCTAAAGATTTAGTGTAAAGTGGGCCAGAGAAAGCAGGTGCTTCCTATGTGATGCTGCTTTTCCCTCCCCTGAGGTGGCAGCACTGAATTGGAGGGGGCTTCTGTCTCTCAGAAGCAGGTATGTGATGACATCAGTCGACGCCTGGTACTGCTGCAGGAACAATGGGCTGGAGGGAAGTTGTCAATGCCTGTAAAGAAGAGGATGGCTTTACTAGTGCAAGGTATGTGTGGGCTCCTTGTTTACAGCCTTAGTCCCTTGTCCTGCCATGTTTGGCTGAACTGGAACAGGTGCTGAGATTTTGATTGATTGGGAGGGGAGTCATGGAAGCTGTCTCTTTTTTACCCCAGGCAGCTTGCTCAACCTCTATCTCTCTTCAGAACTTTCAAGCCACCGGTGGGATGCAGCAGATGACATTCACCGCTCGCTCATGGTTGACCATGTGACTGAGGTCAGTCAGTGGATGGTGGGAGTTAAAAGATTAATTGCGGAAAAAAGGAGTCTGTTTTCAGAGGAGGAAGCCAATGAAATGAATTCTGCGGCTACAGCTGAGAACCAGACCACACCAGGCTTTCATCAGACTCCATGATCCTGTGGGTTCCCCAGACCCATCTGACACTATCTGCTATGTCTTGGTGTGGGAGGCTTTTTCTCACCTTGTTCCTTCTTACCACCAGAAAGACTGTCCCATTGGGCCTGAACCTGCTCTGTGGGTAAAGGTCAAACTTGGCCACAGGAAAGTCACATGTTACCCATTAACATATGCATTTCAATAAAAACAACTCAGTGATGGACGTTGGTTGGGAGAAACGAGCCCTTCCTATGTCAAAACTAGCCCTCTTTGTTGTCCTCGACTGCCCTTCTTGTGTACCCTGCACACCTGTGTTCTTCATCCATTTAATTATGAAGGGTCGTGTTGGGTACACCCAGACTACTACCTACCACTTTTCCCAAAATTAGACTGAAAAGCACCCCTTGGGCAGAGCAGCCCTGTCTTTGGATGACTTCATTTCAGCATGAGAACAGACTCAAACGGCATGGGGAGACTTCTCCCTCAACAAAAAGGCTGTCTTGTTTGTACTGTATCACTCTTGATATATATAAGTGCTAAGAGATTAGGACCACATTGAGCGGGATTTTGCTATATAAGTTGAAGGAGAAAAAAGTCAGATTACTGAGATTTGGAGTCACACCTCTACCTAACTCACCAAACAAGCTGCTGCCTCATTTTGGGCTTCAATATGGGCCTTAAGGCCTCTTCCAACCCTTTGACAAGAACAGAGCTAGGTGGAAGGGGCCAGACAGGTGTTTGGTGGATACCATGCTGAAAGAAGGGAGGGCACAAGGTTTTCAGTGTTGGAATAGGGAGATTAGTACTTACAGGTGGGAGGGAGAAAAAACATGGGGAGTGGCTGAGGATGGCTGGGATAACACCTCTTTTCCAAGAGTTCTGCTTTGGAATAGATAGGGGAGGGGTTGCTAGGGAGGCCCAGTTCCAGGAAGGCTGCTTCTTGGGAAGATAGGAAAAGCCCTTGGCAAGGGCCAGGCTATTGCTGTTTATGGTTTGACAGCTCTTGTAGCCTGTCCCTATAGCCTACCTCAGGTTCTTTTCTTTTTTAAGAGACGGTCTCACTCTGTTGCCCAGGCTGGAGTGTAGTGGCAGCAGGCTCACAGCCACCATAGCCTTGACCTGCTGGGTGGGCTTAGGTGATCCTTCCTCCTAAACCTTCCAAGTAG
>CAUYQG010058205.1:0-13920 GCA_963574415.1 Tarsius wallacei
AGTGTTTTGTAGTTTTCTTTGTAAAGGTCTTTCACCTCTCTGGTTAGGAAGATGCCAAGGTATTTCATTTTTTTTGTGGCTATTGTGAATGGGATTGTGCTTTTTATTTGGGTTTCTGTTTGCTTATTAGTGGAGTAAAGAAGTGCGGTTGTCTTTTGCACATTTATTTTATAACCTGAGACCTTGCCAAAGTCCTTTATCAGTGTAAGGAGATTTTTGACAGATTCTCTTGGGTTTTCAAGGGTACCTGAACGAAATATTTTTGTATGCCTAACCCCTAACTGTACCTCACAATAACATAATAAAATAAAATAAAATAAAAAAAGAATAGTAATAAAAATGATGATTCTAGAAAAAAAAAAAAAAAAAGATCTAAGGGTGTGGGGTGTAAAACAGACACATTTTGATGGGAGAAGAGGTAATATACAAAGATGTAAGAGAAAGAAACTGGGAGAAATAGGAGGGCCCTGGATAACTTAGATCATGATTTTTAGAAATGGTTTTGGGAGAGAGAGAGAGACAGAGAGGAAAGAGAATAATACCAATTCTGGATTTACATCTAAACCTTGGAAAACCCTAGTAACCTCAGGCTTAGAATCAAAAGAAGAAATAGCCAAAGTTATCATCTGCAAAGGGGCCCTTGATGGAATTAAGGGGAGAACAAGTTTTGTAGTCCCAAAGTGGCCTGGGGCCAAGGCATTTGCATAAGCTGTAGCCACAGCCATTTGTTTTTGGCCCTTGTTTCCATTTCCGGCTCCCCACAGCAGGGCTGACCCTTGAGAACTACATTTCCCAGGTGCCCTTGCTGGCTAATTTCCAAGTGGGTTCAGCCAAAAAGAGGCACCAACAGGAAATTGGAGGGTGAGTGTTAGGGAGAAGCCAGTGTATTTCTCCCCCTCTGTCATTGAGCTTCCAGTGGCACCTCCAACTGAAGCTGTCTTTTCCACTAGTCCAGCTTATGCCAGTCGACCCAATTTCAGGGCTTCTGAAGACCACCTCTTCCCTTAGTCCGTTCAACCCTGGAGTAGTAAGGGTTCCTTCTTGGGCAGGTCTCTAGCTTGCCTCACCATTCCTTATATGGCTTTTCAGATCTTCGGACACCTCTGTCACTGCTCCCCTGTATTAAGTTCCCTCTATCAAACTACCTGGTATGAGCTATGATTTCCTGCTTAGACCCTGGCTGATGCAGTATGTTAAGAAACCTATTAACTTACATAATTTCAGACCCTTAGATGACTCCATTTAAATCAGTATTAAGCATCTCTATTTTGCTAGCCTTGTGAGAGAATTACTCAAAATTTATGTACAAACCTGAAAAAACACTTATCTTATCAAAATTAATGTATGTAAATTGTAGAAAAATTAGGGGAAAAGACCACCAAAACAAAAAAATTATTGTTTAATTTCCTATAATTTAAACACCCTTAGATAACATCCATATTAGCAATTTGTTGTGTTTACTTCCAGCTTATTATATTATTAAGTATATACCTTGCCATAAATCAATATTTTAAAACATAATTTGTATCAGATGATAGAAATTTCCATCAATTTTGTAAATATGAATCTTAAACCTTCTCTATGATCTACTATTTTTACATTTTGTAGCATGCATTTTCACTTGAAATTATATTCCATTACCACCTTTCCACATCAGTGAATAAACATCTACAGCAACATGAAGTGGCAGCACCAAGACTCAAATGCACCATTTGCCACTGTCTGGATAGACCATAGCTTATCCCCCCAATGCCCTCTGTAGGACCCTTAGGTATTTTTCACTATTATTCACACTGCTGTGATAGACATCCTCATGGAGAAATCCTTTCGTCCTTGCCACACAATGTTCTTGGCTGGGGCCAGGGAATATGTATTTTAAAGACTTGTCATACATATGGCCAAATTGCCCTCTAGAAAGGTTGTAGAGAGAATGTTTTACAAACTTTTTAATGTGTTAATATCAAATAATGTTTGTAAATGTCCTAAAAACCAGTTGTTACTGCTGGCCTATTATAACTTTAATTAAACAAAACTATTATGAAGGATTAAAATTGTAAAATTATATTTATAATACTTATAAAATTATCATTTGACAAAAATGGTTTCCTGAGAATCCCTGGAAGTTCTAATCTAGTTGTGGGATTCAGGGAATACATCTCATCCTGATAAAGTTTGTGTCAAGCTGAGGACACAATTTTGGCTTTGCTGCTACAAGTTATTTAGCACCAATCCCAGTCAATACAAATCCACTCTTAAACAGTGATGGGAATTCCTGATGCACAGGCAAATTGTGCTTGAAAGTTGGATGACATCATAGTTGTTTCATGAGGAAGGTGAAATTTAAAATGTTTAGGAGAATGAGAGACACACTATCAAACAGTGTTTCCATTATGCGTTTTCAAGTTATCCAGCAAGAAAATTTTATTGTGCTTATTTTTCTCTTACTCATAGATATGTTTAGTTCACAATACCTTTTAGGAAATTTACTTTGGTCCTGCAGGAAAAATATAATGAGGTGCTCCAAGAAAGTGAAATTAGATATAAAGGCAAACTTGATTTCAAATAATTGATCTCAATATGACCAATATCACTGCTTTTACTGCAAAACTAGATGTTTCAAAAAGAGTGGTGAGAGGGAAAGAAGGACTAGTTAAAATAAGTCTCAATCTCTTGTCGGTCTTGGCTCCCAAAAGAGACACACATTTCAGATAGTCTGCAGCTGCAAGTAACAGAAAACTTAATTTGTTTTAAGTAATAAAGGAAATGTTTTAGTAAAACTTGCTCAGTTAAACAAGGTTCCATGGGACAAGTTTTCCTCTGACCCTCTTCTCTGCCTTCCCTCCACCTTTTGTTAGCCCAAAGCTCATGGGTACAAAATAACTACCTACAACTCTCAAGAAATGTGTGCTTTCCCATTTATAGTCGGTGAGGAAAGAGAACATCTCTACTTGTGGTTCCTAGAAGACCTAGGAATCATGCTTCCCAGAAGCCCCCGGAAAATGTTTGCATCTCATTTGCCCAAACTGGGTCACACGACCATTCTTAAACCAATCCCTGTGATGGGTCGTGGCACTGTGATTGGGGAGAAGCAAAGGCCTAACCAGGTAACTGGTATCAAGAGGGAGGGTGAGCGGTTGCTGAGTATGTTAGATAAGCAAATGTCTATTATGTAAAATTTGGAGAAACTACTCCTGGCATTCCCAGCCCGCTCCCTCAGAGACTGTTCTCTCTGCCCACTTCACCCACTCCCCCCAAGATGGAAGCTGATGGGTCTGCCATCAATTTTCAGCCAAGGGGTTGAAACACCCCACTGTATTGAGATGAGCAAGATGTAGTATCTGTAATTCATTACCAATAATAACTAAAAAGATAAAGTTTGTAAATGATTTTATTGTTTCATATCCAGCAGACTTTATTCAAGACTACCCACATACTTTTTGCAATCTATATGCTTGCTTTTCTTTTTTAAGAAAAAAATTTCACTAGCTTTAGGGGTACAAATGGAATTGTATAGTGAAGCCTGGGCTTTTAGTGTACCCATCACCCAAATAATGTACGTTGTACCCAGTAGATAATTTTTAATCCCTCACCCCTGTCCAACCTTTTACAATATGCATTTTCAATATCCATCATTCCTGTCTGTTTGCCTTTGTGGACACATAGCTTAGCTTCCACTTGTAAGTGAGAACATGTGATATTTGGTTTTCTGTTCCTAAATTACTTCACTTAGGATAAAGGCTTCCAATCCTATCCAAGGTACAAATACCCTGTGGAATTGATAGACTCTTCACCCTTAATCTGAGCTACCTTGCATGGGAACATGTATTGGCCGATTCAGGAGAAAAATGATTGAGAATCAGGCAGTTCAGAAACATTCCTTTCCCTCCACTGAATTCTCCCACTCTCTGCCTCTTACCTACCCTGCCACAAACATCATTCAGTGTTGATACAACTACACACCTCACCTTCTACTTCCCACTTCAGAGGTCCAGAGCAGCAGGCACCATAGCCCAATATCCTCAATAGTGGCTGTCAAGAAAATACCTCATCTACTCCCACACACCCCCATTTGGATTTCTGATAGTGAGCACCCAACCCACTCACACCCTGTCTTCAAAACCACTCTCTCAATAAAATACCACCAATTAACCTTCATCAAATTTCACTTTGCCATTTACTTTTAAAATCTTTTCTCTTCGTTTATTATGTAACTAATTAATACTTATTGCAAAGTTATAGGAAAAACACAAAAAAGAAATAAAACCTGCCACAGTTGCAGTCCCAGAATCATTGTTTGGGGCTGTTATTCCATATCTTTGATATGTTTATATCCACATAGGTCATCTTTCCAAAAACAAAGCTAGAATCATGCTATAAACATATCTTCTGACTCAAAAAATTCAGGGATCTCTATGTATCAATAAATATACTTACATCATTAAGTTGCTATGATCTTTAACCGCTGCATAGTATTTAATTTTTTTGGTGCACCATAATTATTTAACCTGTCTTCTATTGTGAGATGTAAAATTGGTTTCCAATAGTTTGCTCTTACAAGCAGCATTCTGGTGAACAATTTTGTTGACAAGCTTCTGTGCCCATGCAGGAATATTTCCTTTGGGTGCTTGAAAGCAGAATTGTTGCCTCTAAGGATGTGTTCACTTTTAAAGCATTTATAAGCAAGGTATGCTTCTGGAATGTCAATACAAAGAATTTTCCCACCATCTTTACCTGAGAGTGCCCATTTTTCCATAATTTCTTACTATCTTTTTAATTTAAAAAACACTAATGTGTAGAAAATAATTTTAAGACAAGATAATCCATTGATATTCTGATTATTGTTCCTCCAAACTGAAGTTGAGAAAAATGACTTTTATATTCAAATATAGTTAGTTTGCCAGGCACAGTGGCTTGTGCCTTCAGCCTGGGAGGCTGAAGCAAGAGGACTGCTTGAGTCTGGGAGCTCAAGACTGTGGTGAACTATGATCATGCCACTGCACTCCAGCCTGAGCAACAGAGTGAGAGAACTAGTCTCTAAAAAAATTAAAAATAGTAAAATTAAAATGCAGTTCATTTAACTCTCTAATTTATACTGAGCAAGTATCAACCTCTGAGTAATATGAAGTTTCCCCTATGTCTAATCAAAGCGAATAGAAGAAAGGGAAAGAAAAATCCATGAAGGATTATTTGAATAGAACACTCGCAAAACTCTGCTATAGGGACAGGAAGTAGAGAAGAGTATATTTGCATCTTTACAATGCCAGATTCAGCTCTCCAAATCAGCTGCCAATACCACCAACAATAATTATTTTCAATGGTTAACTTTTTGCCTTACTTTAAGTGTAATGATAATAATAGTATCACCCATTCATCAAATGTTTGCTATGAGTGAGGAATTTGGCAACTGATCTAATCCTTATAACAGAGTAAGAATTACTCCCCAATTCTACTGAAGAAATTGAGGTCCAGGGAGATTAGGCAAGTGGTTCAAGGTCACACAGCTGGATCACCAGGCAAAACCAGGATCCGAGCTCAGGTTCACCTGTCTCCAAGGTCCTTGCTATGTCCTCTGTACCACACAGCCCCCTCTCTGGCATAAAGTTGGACCCTGTGCTGCCCGAGACCCCTCACATCTGGCCAGACATCTCAGATGAACACATGAGCCTCCTGTAACCTACTTCATTTGTGGCAATTGCATTTTAACATGCCTTTTACTTTCACTTTGTATCTTCCCTTCAGGTCCCAGACAAGCCAATGAGGAGCATCAGGTATATGGACAAGGAAATCATAAACCCCAAAAAAGACCTGATACGCAGCCGGTGAGTGAGCCCAGCAGGGAATGACTCACGATTGATAGCACAGAGTCAGAGTCGTTCTGAAGTTCTGGCTCTGCTACCTGACAGCTGGTGACACTGGAGGGTTTACTTAAACTCCCTGGGTCTCTGTTTCCCTCTCTGTAAAATGAGAATAAGATGAGGTTAGAAGATCTGAGTGAAATAATGCATATAAAAGGCCCCTCATATGGCCTTGAATACGATGCCACTCCTGTCCCTCCCACCTCACTCATTCTTTCTCTCTCTCTGATGGCACGAGCAAGTTGAGGCCCAGGGCCATGTTTTATTCATTTCCATGTGGTGTGATTGGCATTTTTTTTCCCATTGCCCCATAATGCCTTCCTGGAACCTGAAACTTTCAAGGTAGGGTTTTTAGCAAAGCAACTCAAGGCAGAGTAAGGGATGGGGACGTTTTTAGCACAAAACACACAAGAAATGTGCTGAGAAGAATAATCTAGGCAGCAAGGAAGTTCTGTTTATCTTGGACATCTCCCTCCCACTCCTAGAGGCAGAGCGAGACACCTCCTCCCTTCACCTCCATAAACTTAAAGCTCCCCTTCCTTTCTGCCACCCTAATCTCCACTTTGCCCTTTCCAGCAGCACAACAGAACAGAACTTGACAGAACTGAGCCCAAGAAAAGGCGTGGAAGGTGGGAGGAAGAAAAAGAGTTACAGTGCGTAAGAGGGGTCAAGAGAGGATCCCAGAAGGTGATATTCTCACTGACTGCAAGGAGTGGCTGTGCCAGCTCTCAAGGGGTCTCTAGACAGATACCATGAGTAGTCACACTAAAACATGTAAAAAGAGGACGGGCTTAGTGGCTCATACCTGTAATCCCAGCACTTTGGGAGGCCAAGGCAGGAGAATGACTTGAGCCCAGGAGTACAAGACCAGTCTGGGCAACACAGTGAGAGCTCATCTCTACAAAAATAATACAAAAATTAGTCAGGCATAGTGGTGTGTACCTGTAGTTCCAACAACTCTGTAGGCTTGAGCCCAGGAGATCTAAACTATGGTGAACTGGGCTCATGCCACTACACTCCAACCTGGGTGACAGAGTGAAACCATGCTGGTTTTCACTAGCTGAATATTGTCAACCTTGAGGTAGATGACGCTAACCCAAAGCCCAGTCACAATCTCTAGAGTCTGAGGAATGAGGATCTTCAGAAGAATCTGTATACTGTAAACAAAAGGCGGACAATGTGATATATACCAATAGATGCCCAGATACCAAGATTCAACTCAGCCTACAGAGCTAGTTTGTAACCAGGGCCCATGGCTACATTTTCAAGAAATTTGCAAGCCAATTGTTGAATACAGCTATTGTTAAAAATTATATAAACTTACAATTAAATATATTATATTAAAGCACAGATAATAAATACTCAAAACTCATCCCTTATTCATTATTTTGTAGTTTACAAATATCTATGTTCTTGTAGTTATTGATGGTTATAATATCTATGTGATAGAAATCGTATGTAAGGAGTGCTACAGTAAATCTCTTCCCTGCTCTGTGTTCACTGATGTCACATTGGTAGCTTCAAGTCAGCCATGGTGAGAATATTTATTATCACTGAAATCAGCAAACACTATAAATCAGGGCCTACTCCTCTGCCCCATCCCCAAAGAGCTGTTTGTTGAACATCTACTAGCACACCACTGGGGATATGCCCCAAGAATGACAAAGGTTGAACTTCCTCCATCCCAGCAGAAATAGAGGGACTTGATGAAAAGGTAATAAAGGCATCAGCCTTTCTGTCACCCCTCAGTTGGCAAGGGAAGTCTGTCACTCCTGACAGACGCATTTACCACCATTCTGAAACAAGCTAAGATTTAATATCCTCCTCAGTCAAACTGAGCCTGTCCACCTGCTGGACATGAAGGAGACTGTGGAAAAGGCAAGACAGGAAAGCCACAAGCAAGAAAACAAGAAACAACAATAAGATGTTTCATCCCGCCACATTCTCGGATCCCACTGACCTTTAAGGAATCAGTGATTCCCCTTCAGAAGGAAACGTCCCATTGTCCAAGGGAAGTCACCCTCTCTAAGTGGTGCAAGCCCCATAACCCCATATCCTTGTATTAAAGGAGGTGAATTATTAGCAAAGAAGATGTCTTTTCCACTCATTGTATTTTAAATCCATTTCTCCTCCTTTTGAGAGTCTAACCCACCTTGTGCCAAACTCCTTGACTGTCTCTTGGATTTTTATTTAATACTTCAGCCCTCTTATAATTCAATTGCACCTCCCTGGTTTCATGGCCAATTTAACATGATGCTAAAAAGAATAAAACTCTAACTGCTTTCCTTCTCGCCTGTTCCACCAGATGTTCAGTGGTACCAGGCAACACACTAACTTGCTGAATTTCTCCTAGCGGAAGTTGACAAGCAGGGCCTCTCTCTGCCCAGTTCTTGGTTGATTCTCAAAGCTGAGGACATATCTTCCTCCACAGGTGTCGGGGCTTTTTATTGCAAATGTTTTAAGGAAAATACACATCTCTACAAAGAAAATAACTGGGATGAACTTGAACTTATGGTTTACCCATGGCAAAATTTGGTTTAGTTGCAAATAAATAGTGATGAATTCCCACCCTCCTCCATGCCCCACATCAGATCCCAGCAGGGCCCAGATGACGCACGTGTTTACAAGGTCTGAGACCTTGCCTTCCAGCCACAGTTGGTAGACAGCTGAAGCAAGGTAATTAAAAATAACAAAGGTGAGATTTTGGGCAAAGAAAGCAGCTATTGTTGTTGGGGTTTTTTAAATTATTATTGTGTCAGGCGCTTCTTCTGGGTACGTCCTAAGCCTTCTGTGCTCATTCATTTTTTTTTTCAACAAATATTTATTGAGTACAAGGTATCACCAGGTATACAGTAGGCATCATTGTATATCTTGGAGATGAACAAAACAGACAAGATTACTGTCTTCAGCGAATAAGAGATGATGATGTGCATTATAGTGGGGTAAAGGCAACAAACAAGTTAGCAAGTAAATAAACAGAGTGTGGGGGTGGGAATCTGAAACGAGGTGATGTATAATAGCGATGATGAGGGGGAAGCTGCTACTTTAGCTAGCTAGAGCAGGTGGAGAAGAGGGGTTTATAAAAGGGACCTGGGCCTGTCACCTGAATGGTGGGAAAGAAGGATTCACACAAAGATGCAGGAGAGAGAAAGATGGAGCATTTAGGAGAACAGTGGGTGAATGGGTGCCAAAGTCGGAACAAGCGGGAAGTGTTGGAGGAATGTAGATGGCCTGTGTGGTTGGAACAGAGTGAGAGAGGATGAACAAGGCAAGAGGTAATATTGAAGGGCTGGGCAAAGACTGGTTCATGTACACACTGCTTTGTAGGCTGCAATGAAAAGTTTAGGTTTTAGTCGGAGCGTGGAGTGTGGAACATTCTGAGCAAGAGGCTATGATTTTTTTAAAAAATATTCCATCCGTGGCATAGAGACTGGTTGGATGGCTGTAGTGAGAGATGGCAATGACTCGGACCAGGGAAGTAGCAGTGAACTGGGGAGAAGTGGATGGATTTGGATTTCAGGAGGTGAAGGCCAGGACTGGCTAATGGGTTGGATATAGAAGATGAGGGAAAGGCTACATTGCAGATCTCTCTCTCTCTCTCTCTTAAATCAGGGTCTCACTCTGCCACCCAGGCTGGAGTGCAGTGGCACACTCATGGCTTATCTCACATCTCAGTCTCGACCTCCTGGGCTCAGGTGATCCTTCCACCTCAGCCTCCTGAGTAGCTAGGACTATAGGTACACACCACCATTTCCAGTTAATTTTTTTCTATTTATTTTTTTAATTGGATTTTATCTTATTTTTGAGTTGGAGTCTCACTCTGTCGCCCTGGCTTGAGTGCAGTGGCACACTCAAGGCCACCGCAGGCTCGACCTGTTGGACTCAGGCGATCCTTCTGCCGCAGCCTTCCATGTAGCTGGAACTACAGGCACATGCCACCACGCCTGGCTAATTTTTTTTTAGAGAGACAAAGTCTTGCCAAGTTGCCCAGAGTGGCCTTGAACCACTGGGCTCAGGCAATCCTCTTGCCTCAGCCTCCCAAAGTGTTGGGATTATAGGCTTGAGCCACCACGCCATGCCTATTTTTTATTTTAGAGATTGGTCTCACTATGTTGCCCAGGCTGGTCTCAAACTCCTGTGCTAAAGTGATGCTCCCACCTCAACCTCCCAAAGTACTGGGATTATAGGCATGAGCCACTGCACCTGGCCAATTGCACATCTATAAGTTACAATGACATTCCTATCTCTGCCTCCCTCACTTGGATATAAGGGTTTTCATAGTGTGAACTGAGTCATGTCTACTGTTGAGGTCCCAAACAAGCATTTATTGATAGACTGAATTAATTCTCTTGTTCATCCCTAAAATTTATCCATCAAAAATAAGGGGGAACATTTGTATATTAACTCAGTAAGGGAAGTGAGTAAGGAAGCTGATTTATAAACAGATATGTGGGTAAATCAGGAGATAAGGTAGCTGGTCCATTGCTTTAGGTCTTTCAGTTGAGCCTGATAACCTCTTCCTCTTCCACTGCCCTTCACACAAGAGTGTCCACTCTGACTTATTGGCAATTGGCCTGTGACTAGAAAGGGAAGGTATTAATGTTGCCCTACAGCAGAGTTTATCGGTCCTGTGAATTCCCAGGGTTTATCTCTCTCTCTCTTTTTTTTTTTTTTAGTTGGAGTCTCACTCCGTCGCCCAGACTGGAGTGCAGTGGCTGCTCCCAGCCACCGCAGCCTAGAGCTGCTGGGCTCCAGCGATCCTTCCCCCTCAGTCTTCCAAGTAGCTGGAACTACAGGCGTGCGCTACCACGCCCGGCTAATTTTTTGATTTATTGTAGAGATGAGGTCTCGTGAAGTTGCCCAGGCGGGTCTCGAACCCTCAGGCTCAGGCAATCCACTCACCTCAGCCTCCCAAGGCACGGGATTACAGGCTGAGCCACCGAGCCCACTCCCAGGGTTTAACTCAATGCTTAGCATAGAGTAGCCACTCAATAAGTATACTGAAGTGTCTATTTGCATAACATCTTAAAATCTTCCCCAAGGATGTCAGTCTTCTTGATTCACTTTTCAAACGAAAAAATGAGACTCAGAGAAGTTCAGAGATTTACTTAAAGCAATTGTATTAATCAGCTATTGCTGCACAGCAAACCACCCTCCCAAAACTCAGTAGCTTAAAATAATAAGCAAGTGTCAGTGAACAGGAGCCTATGGTTCACTGGGAGGTTCTCTGGTCTCAACTGGGCTCCCCTGTGCATCTATTATCAGCTGAGGGTTAGGGAGGTAGCTTTTCTGATCTTGGCTGGGCTCTCTCATATGTTGGGAGCTTAGCTGGTTATAAGCCGGTCTAGGATGACCTAGGCTAAGACAACATGGTCTCTCATTCTCAAGCAGTTTAGCCAGGGCTTGTTCTCATGATGACAGGATCCTGAGAAAGAATGAAAGTACATGAGACTTTTTGAACTTTACACTAGGAACTGGCAAAACATCACTTCTGCCATATTTTTGTGGTCAAAGCAAGTCACATATCCAGCCCAGATTAAAGGTGGAAGAATAGATTTCACTTCTTGATGAGAAGAGGTACAAAGTCACATTGCAGAGGATTGGAGATCTGGAGACGTTTTTTCCATTTACCATAGTCATGCAGCTAATTCTGAGCTGGCCTTTGAGACATGAGCTAGTATCAAGAGAGAAATCTGAGGCTCACTCTTAGAAATGTAAAATAAAAAGCATGTCAAGAATCACGCAAGCAAAGGTGGGCGTGGAAGCTGCAAGACTGTGATAAGGGGAGGCTGGAGGGGCCATGGTGAGCCGTGTGGAGTCAAAGGTGTAAGGAACAATGACTGCAGGTGAGCCGATGCTCTGGATAGAGGAAAGATGGAGAAGATACCAAATGGGAAGTTGGAGAAAAGAACAAGCAAAACGAGAAGAAAATCCCTGGATAACACCAATATACAACCCAAAGACTTTCAGACTTCTGTTACTGAGGTCCCTGAAGCTATCTTCTGGAGAAAATCTCTGTGAAGGTTCTGATTTTGAATTCCCATGAGATAGCCCTTATCATATCTCTTATCACTCACATATGTACTCTTACAATAAACCCCTCTCTAGTGGGCTAGCTTGCCAACCAAGTAGCCTGACTAAAGTGATTTCCTTGTTCATAAAGTGCAGAGAAATCAAGAGGAAGTGTGGCACTTTTATCATCTCACCCCAGTTCTTGGGCTACTTTATGAGTTAATCGTGTTTAATAGTGTTCCCTTTGAGATATGGTTTGTGTCTGGGCTAGTAGGTAGAGTGAATTTCTTCCAAGTTTTTCAGAAAAAGAGAGGTTGAAACTAATAATTGAATGGAAACAATTAGGCTCAAGGTGACAGATATGTGACACATAAACCCCCATATTTCCTCTCTTCTGTGCCCACGGCAGACATCACGAATGGATGGATCACAGCATTCTTTTCATTTGAACCCAGATTTGGTCTCAGCCCAGCATTCCAGAAAGCTACCACCATGAATTAGAATTGTTACATGGGATTCGTTTGTCATCTCTAAATTAGAAGACTCAAAAGGAAACTTTGGATATCTATAATGGTATCTTATTAACCCTCAAATTGAGGGTTGGAGTATAAGACACCAGCAGGAGGAACAGACCTCACCCCAATCCCTTTATGAATGGGGATGACTTTAGTCAATGTATTTAAATAGATGGAAGATTTTTAGTTGACCTCAGACATTTACTGACTGATCTTAATAGCTTCTGCATCTTGTCATTTAATGCTCAGAACTCCCACATCCATGGCCAGTAGCCCAGAACTTCATTTAGAAGTTCAAACCTGATTCTTCCCACTGTTCCCTACCACAGACTTGAGGCCTTGCCTCAGAGCCCCAGGATTTTTTAAGATCATGGATTTATATGCTGGTCAATACCTCGGATGCAGGTGTAGTTGAGGCTTCCAAACTGCACATTCTGAATCATTCAGAAAAGACCTTAGCTCCCCACTCCCCAATATCACATCTCCTCCACACCTTGCAGCCAGCCCCAGGATCTTTTAACATCATGGATTTATATGCTGGTCAATACCTCAGATGCAGGCATAGTTAAGGCTTCCAAATTGCACATTTGAATCATTCAGAGAAGACCTTAGCTCCCCACTCCCCAATATCACATCTCCTCCATACCTTGCAGCCAGCACATGCCCATTAATAAGCTCCTGGTATGTTCCATAAGGACAAACACTTGGCCCCGTGTTCTTAGCTCAGAACTGATAAACACAGCATACACCCAAAGCGTAGGTCACTGCTATGGGCTAGAGGAACCTGGCTCAGGTTAATTGCGTTTTTATCATCTTGGATATGACCCAAAGGCCCTTCCCATTTTTCTCTGCTTCTAGTGTCTTTGTGTGTCTTTGACACCTCAAGTTAACCATAGTTCTAGGGCAAGTTTTCTTCTCTGCTTTTTTTACACTACTCTCCACTGAGGGGAAATATCTTTTTTATTCCTTTCCTTGTTGCAAAGGCTGCCTTAGAAGACCCCACAATACGAAGCCATAAAAAAGAACAAAATCATGAATTTTGCAGCAACCTGGATAGAATTAGAGTTTATAATACTGAGTGATCTCTCACAGAAACAAAGATCTGAGCATCACATGTTCTCACTCATAAGTGGACCTTGAACAAACTACCGTAATACTATAAGAAAAGGATTGACAGTGGTGGAAAACTATGGGGGGGGTGGGCGACAGGGAAGGGAAAGGAGGTGGGATTAATGGTAGTCAATATCTGTCTGGGGAAAGAGGGGCACATCTCATCAACAAGGGTACCTGCACAATGAATATTTGTATACCTAACCCTTAACTGTACCCCACAACTTTAAAATAAAAAATATATGTTAAAAAAAAAAAAAAGAAAAAGAACTTAACTAGAGAACCATGTTTTCCAATTCCAACATCAAAAATATCTTGAAGCTCTGAACCTTTTGGCACACAATGGTTTGTACCAAACTTTGTTTTTGAAATTCTTTCCCAGGCGACAAGCTATGTACCCAGATGTGGAGTCAGATGTGGAAACCTCA
>CAUYQG010058206.1:0-18658 GCA_963574415.1 Tarsius wallacei
CGCGCCTGTAGTTCCAGCTACTTGGAAGGCTGAGGCGGAAGGATCGCCGGAGCCCAGCAGGTCGAGGCTGCGGTGGCTGGGAGCGGCCACTGCACTCCAGTCTGGGCGACAGAGTGAGACTCCAACTCAAAAAAAAAAAAAGGAAAAAAGTCCTAGAAACATGATGTAGCACCCAGGAGTAATGCAAACTTGATAACACTGGAACACGAATTTTCATTTTAAGTCAGAACACCGAGATGAAGTTCTAATAATCTTCCAATTCATTTTGACCTGAAATAGATTAGCAATTGGATTTTGAAAAATGTGTGCCATGCTACATTGTTAAACCACTGTAAATCAAGAGATGATGAACTAACCTGATGTTAATTGTGAATATTGCTTCCAGACCTCTTTTCTTTAGTAATGTGGAAGTAGGCTTTATTTTCAATAGCTTTTCCAATATGCTTAATTGCATATTATAGCTGGAAAGTCCTTTGTAAGGTTCTAAAGCCTTATCTATTAAACATTCTTCCATTATTATTTACCTACATTCAATTTTCATGCACAGAAAATCTTCACATTTGCTAACCTCAAATAAAACTTTAGTAATTGTCAGTTTTCCTAATGTAAAGATGATTACAAAGCCCAGTAAACTCCTTTCTCTCTCCTGTTTGATTCATAGGGACTTTAATCTGGTAGTACAACTCAGCAGATATCTACTTTAACAAGTAGCAAATGTGAAACACGAAAAGTATCATTGTTAGAATATTCCTAAATCCTTTGATTGAATAGATCCTAATACTAAAAGCATTTTCAAAGGAAACGGGAAAAGACACAATCCCATTATGACATTATTTTCTTGGCATCAAAAAAAAGTTCCATGACCCACTTTATTAGCAGTTTTCCTAGTCAAGCTTATAATGAATTCTGGCCTCTGCCCTTGGGTACTTTCCAAGGGATTTAGAGGCATATATCACCTTGACTGATATGCGATATAACTATTTAGTACAGCTATGAAATTAACTGTTCACCCTTTAGCCTGGGGCTTAATGGAATACGGGCTGGATATCACGGGCATTATTTAATAACTCACTCTGAATTCCTTTCCTTAAAGTTCAGCACCTTAACAAATGCTCACCACCTGTTGCTTTTGCTGACTCTTGTTAGTCTCACAAAGTACATTCTTCCTTTTCATTCATGCATTCATTCAGCAGACATGTTTAGTGCCTACTGTGTGCTAGGTTTTCTTCAACCTGGCTTTCTTAAAGCAGGTTGCATCTGCCCAGCATCTGTGAGGAGAATTCATAGAAGTGCCTTTTTAGCTTTTTTCTACTTATTAAAGAAGCACACAGAGATGTCATTAAACATATCTAATAGGCTGGGCTCAGTGGCTCATGCCTGTAACCCTGGCACTTTGGGAGGTGGAGATGAGAGAATTGCCTGAACCCAGGGGTTCAAGACCAGCCTGGGCAGCTTGGCAAGACCTCGTCTCTATAACAAATCAAAAAAATTAGCTGGGCATGGTGGCGTGTGCCTGTGGTTCCAGCTATTTGGAAGGCTGAGGCAGAAGGATCACCTGAGTCCAGCAGGTTGAGGCTGCGGCAGCCGTAAGCATGCCACTGCACTCTAGCCATGGTGACAGAGTGAGACTTCGACTCAAAAAAAAAAAAAAATTCTAGGAAAGCATTTGGGGGTCAATTGCTAAGTGTTTATTCCTTTACTTTCCACAATCCAGCATTACACAAACCAGTAACCTCAAGTTGGGGGGATTTAAAGCCAAATGTGTACACAGTAGGTGTGGAATATATTGGTGAACCACATAAACCCAGTTCTCAAGGATCTTACACTGAGAACCTTTCCAGAAAATTATGTACCATTCATGGTTTCTATATAGACTTACCTACTACATTTAGTTCTTGTTCATCTGAAATTCTGAGCTGTTTTTTTTAAGTCATCTCAAGTTATGATGTTTCTAATATAGAATTATATTTATGTGAGAGTAAGACTGAAGAAGTCCAAATAATTCAGGTTGTTTGAAGACTTTGTATTCTATGTGAAACCATATTTCTGGGTAACATGTTTCCCAGACAATCTCAATTCAGGGATCCAGCACAGAATTCAGTGTTAATACTGTGGTGTTTGGAATCATTATCTTGTTCCATGACTTCGCTTCATTGTTTCTCGTGAATTGGAGGTGGAAAGGAGGCGGGAGAGAATTAAGAAAGTTAGCAACTTTGTTTTAAGATATCACAAGCATTTTTTGCTATGTGTCCCCACAATACTCAAAACATAAATCTATATATTGCATATTATTTTCTATAACCTGCCTTTTCCTTTCCAATTTCCAATTTCTACCCTGTAATTTCTAAGTACACATAATTATTACCTCAGGTGTTAAATTCTACATCCGCAAGTATCTGCACCCCAGTCCTCCAAAACAAAAGACATCAGCTAGCTAAATACAATTACCACATTATAAAATGTGCAAATTTTAGCAATAACTATGGTCTAAGAATATTCAAATATAGATCCTCTTTCTCAAGGAGCTGAATTAAAAGACCTAATGGTGATATCTAGGCTTTGCTTCAATCATTTGGACATCAGGATACATCTTTAATGAGCAGCCAATCTCCAAATGTTAGAAAACAGAAAATGAATGTAACAAGAAAAATAAATGTTACTATGCGAATATTCACATTTCTCTTTCCTGCAGGGAAGATTCTCTATCTTGGTTCAATTTATTTAATCAGGAAGGAAACATTTTGCCACTACAACCAGGCATTGTTCTAGATGTTGAAGGCATTGTTATGGGAAATAGTAAAACAAAACAAGTTCCTACTCCCATGAAACTTACCTTCTTATTGTCCAATGAGAGAAGCAGGTGAACCCTCTGCTCTGGTCACTTTTTCAATTAAATCAGCAAGGATACCCACGTGATTGATGCTCATGTTGATAGACAATATTAAATGTGTCTTTGTTAGGAGTGCAATATATTTAATAGTCCAAATATAGTACCTGTAGCCACCAGTGGTCTCAGGTAGTATTTTATTGGCAACAATGACTATTCAAAACCCGTTGAGTTTCAGTAAATTCTGTAAATGGAAAAGTATGGCACATGTGTTCATAAAAAATTATTTAAATGACACCAACCAATCACATCTTTGGAGGGCAATTTGACAGTGTTCTCATATGATACCCAGTCTTTACAAGCCAGCATCCGTTCCGATTGATTGGCGCCTATGCCACAACAATTGTTAAGTGTTCAAATACTATGCCAGCACTGCCTGTCAAAATTTTAATGCCCTTGGACCCAACAATTTCACTCAGGAGTATATCCCATACTTCCATATGTAAGAAATAATCTATGTAAAAAGATATTTATTAAAATATTATTCAATATAGCAAGAGATTAGAAATGGCCTAAATGTCCATAAGTGGAAAACTGGTTAAATACATTATGGTATATCCGTAGAATAAATTATTATGCAGTTTTTTTAAAGTATGGGACAACTTGTAATAATATGGAAAAAACTCTTCAAAAAGCATTGTTAAATGAAAAAACCAAGGTGGAAAGAAAACCAAATACATGTGGTGTTCCTTATTTTTTTTTATACACAGAGACAAATTTAACTAATAGACATTAAAATGGAGGACATAAAAAAATCAAATATTCTCAAGTAGCTTCTACTCTAACCAGAAAATGTAGCATGTCTGTGTATGTTGTATAGGTTTTTTTATCTTTTTCTTGTAATTCTAACAACATGACATAAACATATATTTAACATTTCTTCACAATGTGTAAATAAATCAGAAGATTGATAAAAAGCCTACATGCAGTTTAGAACCAGTTCCTGACTGTTTTTCTTCAGACTTCATGTTGTCAAATGGGGTATAAAGTAATTTGCAAAGCCAGCACACTCCTTGATAAAAGCTGGTTCTTGGAGACTCTAAGGCAAGATGAGGCTTTTTATTTATCCTCAGCACATCACTTGTTACTTTCTACTCTAGATATACAGAAAAGACTTGAACATGTTAGGTTTGACCTTTTGTTCTCAGAAAATTCAGAATTCCTTTAGAACGCACCCATGTAATAGATTCTTACAATGGTTAAAAAAAAAAAGAAACTTAATTCAATTATTTTAAGGACAGTGTCTTTAATTTTTCACTTTACTTATTGTCAACCACTGATGCATATTGACATAAGTATAAATAGATTATTTTCAAAGACTGTCAGGGAAGATTTTTAATCTATAATAAACACAGAAAAGTTTGCCTCACAAGAAAAGTAATGAAACTTTGTGTCAAGATGAATTTAGCACATTAAATTTTCTGCAGATTTAAATCAATGCAGATAGTGCCACATAAAACAAAACAAAACAAAAAAATACAAGGGAAGATTCAGAAACATTGATCATGGCCAAAATACGCCCCAACACTGTTAAGAGGTTTACTCCAGTAATATCTGTGGTCATTGACTAGATCAATGAAACTCATTCTTTCAAGAGTATCCAATTATCAGTTTACTGTAGAGTGAGCATTCTAATAAATCAGTATACTTTACATAGAATTAGACAAAGTCAAAATGCAGGTTAATAACACGGCACAAAAAAACTAGAATTAATTTCTAGTAGGCCCCAAAAAATAGTCTTGCGATAAATTATTTTATTTAAGTTTGATTCATGGATGCAAACATGTCAAAGACATGCTTTGCAGATAGTTTATGACTAGCAGTATTAATAGAGTTTGATTAAACACTTAAGAGAAGAGATCAATACACCTCTGTCATATTTACACAATAAAAAATCAGCATGTTCAGTGAGTTCAAACCAACATGAATTGAGGTACTATATTATTCAGAAAGTTTACAGTAATATTTTTCAAAACTACTTCGGTCATTTGGAAAATGGACTCTCTTAATAGAATTCAACAACTTAAATGCAATGAACTGAAAAATGAGGAAAGTAAGAGAAATATCAGAAACAAAATAAATCAAGTCAGTTAATACTGGCCTGAGTTTTTGTTTGTTTGTTTGTTTGTTTTTTCCCAAAAAATGTTCACTAATTATGGATAAAGAGTTGAGTTGACAGCTAAGGAAAATACTAACGGTAACCAGTGGCTGAGGGTATTTTGGGCCATAGGTGGCAAAATAAAAAATTTAGACATCGAATTGAATTTGCCTTGAACATCATCAGCCCTCTTGTAAGTTGCGTTAAAAGATAAAGTTCATTACAAGAATTGTTTTGTCAGAATTGCAATCTGATTTTTTAATCCAGTCAGCCTGTTGGATACAGACAGCCAATTCTGATCATTTGCATCCCAAAGTGACTGAGACACAATGTACTGATAAATTTAATTCCTGATGATTCATGGCAAGCATTTCTAGAAGAGAAAACACCCAAGGGGCTGAGCACAATGAAAGGCCCAAAGTCTGGATTCTGTTAGGAAGATTAGAAACAAGGAAGAAAATAAAATTTAAATTTAAAAGGGCCGGGAGCAGTGGTTCATGTCTGTTATCCCAGCACTTTGGGAGGCCGAGCCAGGAATTTGAGACCAGCCCGGGCAACATAGCAAGATATTGTCTCTATTTTAAAAATAAAATAGAAGCAGGGAATCACTGTTGGGTAGATAACCAATGCTGTCTGCCACATTTGCTACCCACATTTGCTAAGGAGATTTCCAGTGTCATCTAGTCCAAACCTAATTTTGAAGACTATTTCTAATGCTGCTCTCTTGTTTGGGGATAACTGACACTATGACATAATTTTGGAGGCTGAAGTTTGCAAATATGATTTAAAGAGGAAGTTAAAGTCAATCAAGTTAGTATTTGCAAAATTTTATTCCCTACACAACATTTTAGTACCAGCAAGAAATTCTGACAAAACCATGGCAGGTAGACCATGTGTTTACATGTGTAAGTGCACAAATATAAGCATAATTTTATCAGATTTCCCCTTTATTCTGCCCCCCATTTCCTCTGACATCCCACGGGGGTAGTGTGCTGTTTGTAGGTGCAAAAACTGCTATACAATAATTCGCATTAAGAATGAGAGTTAAAATTACAGGGCAAAAAACTCGAGCACTATAGTTATTCTGTCACGCTTTAGGAAAGAATGCAAATTATTAAAAAACCTGAACAATCAATTAAAATTGATCCTGGTTTGCTCCCCATTGATTCCCTGGCTAAAACCTGGACAAGAGGGTGTGCCTCCAGCAGACAATAACTACAAAATAGAGTTCCTCCCTCTCGTAATCCTGGGTGCTGTGTGGTATTGAACGCCCTTTGTGGCAGGTACTTTAAGATGCAAATCATTTAAATGTGAAAAAAAAATCTTATCTGGAAAAAAAGAGCAAGGAAAAGAAATGGTTTCTGGGAGTCAACATTCAACAATAGCCTACTCTATTAGTAATCTAGCAGTATTATTCATATATCAAGAAAAAACTAGGGATGGCATTCCTGGTAAGAAAGGTATAAATGGACAGGATCTGATATTTGACTAGTTTAATGTATAACTCACCTACAGATTGCTGTTCTGTAAAAAGCCTGTCGTTCTGTTGGGTTAGTCTCTTATCCTGGTGGTTTCATTTCTTAGGCTTAGCTAGATTATCTGCAAGAACCACCTTCAGTTATTATGCCCTAGCTTCCATATACTCAGTTGCACTACTTTGACACTCCCTGGGTTACTCTCCATAGAATATCTATGGCCATCCATTGTGTCATCCTGTACCTACCAAACTTTAGCTCTCCTTGGAAAAGCTATTTAACATCTGGTTGCCAGCTCATCTTTCCATTCAACCGAAGGGCATGAGTGCTATTTACAGTGAAAATTGTTTCAAATCCAGTAGGCCAGTGATTCCCATCATCAGCATCATTTGGGAATTTGATAGAAATGCAAGTTTCTGTGGCCAAGCTTAGACCTACTGAATCAGAAATTCTGGGGATAGAGCTCAGCAGTCTGTGTTTTAATAGATGATTCTGATACATGCTAAAATCGGAGAACCCCTGCAGTTTAACGAAGTTTGCTCTGAAATCTTTCTGTCAGGGCCCATCTCTTTCCATTTGGGGATAATGGTGACAGCCCTGTAAGGACTGCTGTTAGTGTTAGATAAGATGTTCTTGGCAGTTTCCCAATGTCATCACCACATGGGTAGGTTGGTTACAATTAACGCTCTGTAAACCTGAAGATCAAAGACAAATTAATGCTACATATTTCTACTATGGGCTGCAAGGGACACTTTGAACTTCTAGAAGTAGCTTTGTCTTTGTATATTAGATGGGTCACAAATAGTTGATAAGGGGGCATTTGTGGAGAACTGACAATCCATAATTTGCATGTCTCCTTACATAGCAGGTGGAAGGTTTAGGCTATTAGTGAGCAGAAGCTTCTAGATAATTGTCTCTAGAACTACTCGTGAAGACTGCAGTATAGAGAGTGGAAAGAATTTGCCAGAGGATGGCGGCAACTGTGAGACAAGGCTTCCAGGTAACTTGGTACCTCCTCAAGTATACGCTATCTGAACTGCAACTAAGACTAAGCCTAAGAACAAGTAAGGCTGCGCTCTCCCCGTTGACAACTAAGCATGGACTCCATGGAATGCTGACCATAGGAATCCAGTCAGCCACATCTTTAGCCTTTGAACCTGAATGGACCACCTAAAACTTCCAGACATAAAATCAGAGAATTGGGGCACTAGAGGGAATCTTAGTAAATACCTGCAATACAATTTCCTTATTTTATAGACTAGGCAACCAAGGAGCAGAGATGCTAGTGCTGCTGAGGTCATCCAAGTAGTGGACAAGCTGAGACTAGAACTAGACTCTGTCTTCTTCCCATTGTCCTTGCCCTGTTCCATGCTGAACCATTCAAGACCTGCCAGGACTCAAATCTGCCAAGGCAGGCCCTTATTAACAGACATCTGTTCATGACAGGCAGCCTCTATGTCATGCTTGAAATTAAGGCCAAAGTGATATCTCCGAAATTTCCTCATTGACCTGACCATCTTTATAAGAGTGCGAGTGATAGGCAGAACAGTGAGTCAATTGTCACTCAGTAGTTTCTCTTGTTGAAATAGAGCCTGAGGAAATTTTTCATAAGGTGAACAATGATTTATTATTTTAAACATTGTAAAGAGTATAATTGTGAGACAATAGAAGAATAATTATCGAAAGTTTGCCATTCCTATGTGATGGAATACTATGAAAATATTAATATTATATTATTAACAAATTTTAATGATATGGCTTAAAAATGCTTAAGCACGATGACAAATGAAGAAAAGCAGGATACAAAAAACTGTATGTTATATAATTTTAACCATATCTTAAATTATAGAAATCTCTATTTTATATTATTTCTAGAAAAATTATGGAAAGAAATAAATCAAAATATTAATAATTTTTATCACAGTTGTTTCGAGAGAGAGAGATTTATTCTTTTCTTTTTAGTTCCTGTATGATCTATATTTTATAATCTGAGTACTTATTACATTTACATTGAGAATAAAAGTCAATGTAAATGAGGGAGAAAATGTGAGTAATTATTCTTACATTGGAGTTTTCCTAAATTTCCTTACAGAAAAATTAAATAAATATATTTTCAACTTAAGTGTCTATATGTTCACTACACAAAAAAGCAGCTTTAAAAAAATAGACTTGAATTACTCTCAAGAATGTCTTTTATAAGTCCACTGAGGAATTTAGTTAAAGTTTAGTCTTTTGAGATAAATCAAGTCCCCTAACTCAGATGGGTTACTCAACTACGATAAGATGAACACAGCCTACAAGAGCTTCTGATTAGCCTTGGGAATCACATTCCTTTAAAGAGGCACGTAAAATTGTAGAAATCACACATGTGATTGTCTATACTTTTTTTTGTTTTTGTTTTTGTTTTTGAGTTGGAATCTCACTCTGTCACCCAGGCTAGAGTGCAATGACAGGCTCATGACCACCTCAGCCTCGACCTTCTAGGCTTAGGCAATCCTTCCACCTCAGCCTTCCACATAGTTGGAACTACAGGGGTGCACCACCACGCCCAGCTAATTTTTTGATTTATTGTAGAGATAAGGTCTCACCAAGTTGCCCAGGCTGTTCTTGAATCCCTGAGCTCAGGCAATCCTCTCTCCTCAGCCTCCCAAAGTGCTGGGATTACAGGTTTGAGTCACCAGGCCAGGCGTACCTATACTACTGAATGCAACTTTTAAATTTAGTAAGCACACACACACAACACTTCAGCATTTGTTGCAATATCAAAATGCATCTGACAGGTTTACCTGGTGTATTAGTGCGAGTTTAGTGTCCGTAATTTAAAACCTTCCTCCAGTATTCTGACTGGCCACTAAATAACTATACTCTAGTCACAGCTAAATGCCTAGAATACTCTCTGAAATGAGGCAGAGTATAATTAAATAACAAAATAGAGTTTTGTTTGTTCTGTTTTGTTTTTGATAGCCCCATGTTAGAAATGAGAAGGGATGAGTTTATGATAGGGGTGACTCTGGAGAAGTGAGAAAAGGTCAGAATAGACATCTCTCTAACAATTTTATTGCAATAAATAAAAATCACCAGGTTGAGGGGGAAGGAAAAAAGAATTATCTCTGTATCTTGAAATCTGTTATCGTCGAGGAATATCGAGAGGTATGATGGGCTGTCCTGGTGGGGAAGGAGCTGAGAGAGAAGCTGGATTCAGAAAAAAAAACCACCAAGATTTAGAGCAGGAAAAGATAAGATGACTACAAGGTCATCAAGACTGAAAAACAAGGGGCAGTTTGTGAGTTTTAACTGGAGCGATTCTCTGTGAGTAAAATGAAGGAAACTTCATACTTGCATGTATTTCAGTGATTCAAAATTTATTAAATGCAAGGCCAAAAGCTGAAGCTTTGTGTGCTGGAGGGAAGTTTGGACACGAAATGGTAGCTAGGATTCTTCTGAGGCTAAAAGAATTGAGTATCAAAGGTCATGTTGGAACTGAAAAGAACTAGAAGGAAACATAGCAGCTTGATGTGGCCACCCATATCATGAGGTCCTATGTAACTATGACAAATGCTGAGGAAGACATGTAAACACTGCAGTGGGATGAGCCCCAGGATATTTCATTAGGTGAAACAGATGAGGGATAGAACAGTGTGTGTATTACAAGCTACCTTTATGTAAGAAGTGGGAAGGGCCATTCATGCGGGGCTCTGTGTGTGTGTGTGTGTGTGTGTGTGTGTGTGTGTTTGCTAAAGAACTTATGGAAGGATAACCCAAGAAACTGATAAATGTGGATACCTACTTGAAAGAGAAAGAAAAGAAGATACAATAACTAAGATGGAAGTCAGAACTCTGAATTATTTTATGTATTTAACCTGGGAACTATGTCAGTGTTTTATATCATTTAAAATAAATTTTTTGGATGCAGTGGTTTACACCAGTAATCCCAGTACTTTGGGAGGCTGAGGTGGGAGGATTGCTTGAGCCAGATGCTTGAGACCAGCCTAGGCAACATAGCAAGACCTCGTCTCTACAAAAAAATAAAAACATTAGCCAGATGTGGTGGTGCATGTCTGTAGTCCCAACTACTCAGGAGGCTGAGAACAGAGGATGATTTGAGCCCAGGAAGTCAAGGTTGTGATATCCATGAGCATGCCACTGCGCTCCAGCCTGGGTGACAAAGTGAGACTCTGACTCAAAAAAAAAAGGAAAACATACTGAAATGTAGCTATGAATTAATCTAATAGTATAGCCGTATTAATTATTTCAGATGATTTTAAAACAAAGGAATTGACAACCGTAGTAGTATATATCAAAAAGTCAAAAAGAATCACAATAAAATATTATATACATACACACATATACATACTGTGGAAGAGAGAAAAAAGAATGAAAGAAATAAATGATTATGGATTATGTCATTGTTATTAGCAAACTCAATTTTTAGTTACAAGAAAATAAATGCAAATACACATTTAAAAACATAAGTTTAGGAACTATAGGTTTATATTTGGGTTTAAAATAATGCACATTTATAATTTATTTCTAGCTTTCTTAAAAACATATCACATCTGTCAATTTAAAAGATTTATAACAATGACAGATAACCCAATAGACATGAGCACCTCTAAGGCCCAGACTGAGGTCTTTAAATACCACTGCATACTAAAAATGAACCAGTGCTGATTTCAGGGCTCTAGCAGAAATTATATAGAATGTTCCTATGATATCTTGTGCCAGAAAGCATGGATGCCATCAAAGTCTACTAGCATTATGTCAAAAGGACGTAACAGTCAACCTGAAGGGCCTATTTCAGCTGAAAATGGGACAAAGTAAGTGCTCAAAACAATCATGGCTGCAATGCATTGAATGTTGTAAGTTTAAAATGCAACTCAAAAAAAAAATCAAGTTAGTTTTTTGGGGTTTTTTTTAGTTGGAGTCTCACTCCATCGCCCAGGCTGGAGTGCAGTGGCATGCTCACGGCCTCCCCAGCATTGACCTGCTGGGCTCCGTGATCCTTCTACCTCAGCTTTCCAAATAGCTGGAACTACAGGCACATGCCACCACTCCCAGCTAATTTTTTATTTATTGTAGAGAGGAGGTCTCGCCAAGTTGCCCAGGCTGTTATCGAACCTGTGGGCTCAGGCAATCCTGTTACCTCAGCCTCCCAAAGTGCTGGGATTATAGGCATGAGCTACTGTGCCCGGCCGGGTCACAGACTTTTATACAAAATTATTTTACTGAATTGAAAAGACTTATTATACTGAACAATTCTCCAATATTATTAGTTAGAGATATATTTATATTGTCTTCGATTTTATTCATCTTTTAAACCATTGCATCATGTATATATTGCTGCTAACAGGCAACTCCCAAACTTAGCAGCTAAAAATTCCTTTGATTTTGTATGTGATTTATTTTTATTTTTTTATTTTTGAGTTGGAGTCTCTCTCCATTGCCCAGGCTTGAGTGCAGTGGCATGCTCATGGCTATCTCAACCTTGACCTCCTTGGCTCAGATCATCCTCTGTTCTCAGCCTCCAGAGTAGCTGGGACCTATATACAACATTTTGTCTTTATGTGATTATGTTAAGAAGAGCAATTTATTTAAGCATTTAGAACAATGCCTGGCATAGTCAGTATATTTCACAGTGTCTTCTTTTTTCTCACTCTGATGCCCAGGCTAGAATGCAGTGGCATGCTCATGGCCACCGCAGCCTCGACCTGCTGGGCTCAGGAGATCCTTCTGCCGCAAACTTCCAAGTAGCTGGAGCTACAGGCATTAACCACCACTCCTGGCTAACTTTTTGATTTGTTGTAGAGACAAAGTCTCACCAAGTTGCCCAGGCTGGTCTCGAACCCCCGTACTCAGGTAATCCTCTTGCCTCCACCTCCCAAAGTGCAGAGATTACAGGTGTGAGCCACCATGCCCAGCTTCACAGTGTCTTCTAAAAGACAACCACTTACAGTATATCTTTGGCTTATTTATCAACTCAGGGATGGATTTTAATCGTGGGTTTAAATTCTCTGGCGGAAGCGGGGGAGACAAACTATTCCTCAGCTTTCTGAGATGATTGAATCTATCCCCTCCTCTCAGGTTGGAACATCCTTCACTCTAAACTCTGCAATCTGCCATTTGTATTTCTCACAGTATCCTGAAGTACTTATTTTCATGTCTAAACCCTCCTCCTATACTAAGCTCTTCAGGGCACTCTACAGAGACCAAAATGTTGATAAAAATCTAGAACTGGCAATGAACACTTTCAAGTCAACCACTGGACCCCTTAGTTTTCTGTCCCTACAGAAAACATACAATGAGAGATTGAAGAATAAACTACAAACATAACTTTTAATGGCAGAGAAAGAAAATAAAATGGCAGGAGAGAGTTATTTTAAAAAGAGACAATTATACGAGTATGGTCTAGTTTAGGACATCGCCAAGGGGGAAGTGTGTGCACAGAGAGTCTTAGAGAGGCCAAGGTGGATGACGGGGGTCCCCAGATATACCTGTTGTTCTTCACAGCACTACAAAAGGCACAGAGAATCCATTTTTCTTAATGTTTTAGTCAGAAGTTTACTTAGAGCTTGAATCTTGCAGAACACAGCAACTTAGATGTGGTGGAAGATTAAGAAGCTAATGAACTTTTTAAAACACCACTGAATTGATACTCATCTGTGATTATCCAAACTATGAATGTTGTCACAGAACAGTAATGCTCGGAGGGAGCAGTTCATAAGCAGAAACCATAGAGACACTGGCACCATAAAATACAATTCACAGCCGGGTGCAGAGGCTCAAGCCTGTAATCTCAGCTCTTTGGGAGGCCGAGGCGAGAGGATTGTTTGAGCCCATGGGTTCAAGATCAGCCTGGGCAACTTAGCGAGACCTCGTCTCTACAATAAATAAAAAAATTAGCCGGGTGTGGTGGTGCTTGTTGTGGTTTCAGCTACTTGAAAGGCTGAAGTGGAAGGATCCCCTGAGCCCAGCAGGTCGAGGCTGTGGTGGCCATGAGCGTGCCACTGCACTCCAGCCTGGGTGACAGAGTGAGATTCCGACTCAAAGAAAAAAATGAATTAAACTTAATTCTGAGTAAAAATTGGAGGTAGCAGTCATCAGTACAAGTTATTGCCAGATTGTAGTGGCTCAGAGCCTGTAATTCCAGCTATTCAGGAAGCTAAGGCAGGAGGATCCCTTGAGCCTAGGAGTTGGACGCTGCAATAAGCTATGATTGTATCACTGTACTCCAGTTTAGGTAACAGAACAAGACTCTGTCTCTAAAAAAAAATTTTTTTTTAATACCTGGGCGTGGTGACACACCACCACAGCTTGGGTCCTAGCAGCTTGGGAGGCTGAGACAGGATTGCTTGAGCCCAGGATTTCAAGACTGCAGTGAACTATGACATGTCACTGCACTCCAGTCAGATCAACAGAGCAAGAATCCATCTCTAAAATAAATTTAAAAATTTTTAAAATACAAGTTATTTCCAGGTATGTAATTTTCCCATTGATAATGTGTTGATTTCTTCTGTGGTTTGTTTTCTGTGACACTCTGTAGCATGTTGGAAAATATCAGTTGTCAATACCAATGTCATTTTCCCATAGGGAAGGCTGGCCACACGGAATGGAGGAATAGAGCACCTTGATAGTTCCCTGTGCATCATTAGCAGAAAGCAGTGACTCTGCAGAAGAATAACTAGGAAGAAGAAAATCAGATTAAATAATTAGTATCAATTAGCTCCAGCAAAATTATTCTATAAACAATTGGTCTCTAGTGCCCTGCTTAATTATGTGAGACTTCCATGTTCCTTACTAAGCCTGCTTTGATTCATGTTGACTCTTGGGTTTCCCAGAGGAATAATTAATTATTGTCTTGTAAAGAAACCCTTAGTAATTAATGGTGGCAGAAAACAATATAGTACCTTTTTTAAAAAGTATTCAAGGAGAGGACCTTGACTATGTAAATGACCTTTGCAGTATTTTTCAGGGGAGACCCATTATACAGTTAGCATAAATGCCTGGGAGTTGTCACTGCAAACTTACAAGTGAAACTCATCCTTCTTACTTGACACACCAAAGACACTTGATGTCACTTTTAAAAATATTTGTTCTAACCATTCTAATTTGATTTTGGACCGGTTAAAATACATTTTTAAACACCCAATTTAAATAATCAAATTTTAAAAATCAATCCTTTCAAGTTTATTTTGAAAGGATTGAATAGTACATTCACAACTCACAAAAATTAAAAACTGAAATGAAAATAGCATTCCATTATTAAAAGCTGCCTTTAAAAGCTGTCACTTAGTCTCACAAGCTCTTAGATAGCATTCTAATCTCTTCCTAGGAATGGTAGATGTGAACAAGGTTGTCACACTCAACAAATATAGCTTAATATTTTGTATGTCAGTGATAATAGTTTCTGTATTTATCTGTATTTAGATCCTATAAAATATTTTCCTGGAATCTGTGTGCGTTTTTAAAAACATTACAATATCCTATGGAAGGCTATTTTTTAAAGCACCCTTAGCCGGGCTCGGTGGCTCAGCCTGTAATCCCGCGCTTTGGGAGGCTGAGATGAGTGGATTGCCTGAGCCCGCGAGTTCGAGACCCACCTGGGCAACTTGGCGAGACCTCATCTCTACAATAAATCAAAAAATTAGCTGGGTGTGGTAGCGCACACCTGTAGTTCCAGCTGCTTGGAAGGCTGAGGCGGAAGGATAGCCGGAGCCCAGCAGGTCGAGGCTGAGGTGGCCGGGAGCGACCACTGCACTCCAGTCTGGGCGACGGAGTGAGACTCCAACTCAAAAAAAAAAAAAGCACCCTTAAAGCTTTCCATTTAATAGGACACTTTACATAAGTCCAAATGCAGGAAAATTCCAAGCCATGGTCATCAATATGCAGTTGTCATACTCATGTTTATTAAAGTACTATTCACAATAGCAAAGATATGAAATCAACCTAGGTGCCCATCAATGGTGGATTGGACAAAGAAAATGTGGTACATATATACCATGAAGTACTACACAGTCATAAAAAGAATAAAACCATGTCTTTTGCAACAACATGGATGCAGTTGGAGGCCATTATTCTAGGCAAATGAATGCAGAAATGAAAAATCAACCACCACATGTTCTCCCTTGTACATGGGAGCTAAACGTTGAGTACACATGGACATAAAGATGGCAACATTAGACACTGGGGACTCCAAAAGGGGGAAGAAAGGCTGAAAAAGATCTGTTGTATACTATGTTCACTCTTTGGGTGGTAGATTTACTAGAAGCCCAAACCTCAGCATCACACAATATATCTTTGTAACAAAATTGCACATGTACCCCCTGAATCTAAAATTAAAACAGACAAACAAAAAACAATTGTCATACTAGGATGTTTTAGGATGCTTTCGGGTTCTGTCCAGGTTACTGACTGGCATGTGTACTCACAGGATTCTAAAAGAAGCACAACATGGAACCTACTTACTAGAGTCCTGCAGGCAAAATTGTTATTTTAAGGTTGTGTGCATCCCAGCACTTTGGAAGACCAAAGTGAGAGGGTTGTCTGAGCCCATGGGTTCGAGACTAGTCCAGGCAACTTGGTGAGACCCCATCTCTACAATAAATAAAAAATTAGCCTGGTGTGGTAGCGCACACACACCTATAGTTCAAGCTACTTGGAAGACTGAGGCAGAAGGATCTCCTAAGCCGAGCAGATGGAGGCTGCAATGGCCATGAGTGTGCCACTGCACTCCAGCCCGGGTGACAGAGTGAGACTCCAACTTAAAAAAAAAAAGGTTGCATGCAAGGTGGTTGTATCTTCCTTGTCATGTGCTCCCTTGCCACAACCACTGATGTTCTGGCTGAGGTCCTGGCCTCTGGTTAATTGCATCTCATAAATCTTCTGTGACTGGGAGAGCCTACTTTTAAGTGAGAGTGATAAAGCATTATTATATTGAATTCTGTGTATTAGATAACAAATAAATAAATAACGTGAAATGATAAATTACAGCTCTTTAGTCTTCTACATGGAAATATTTTATTTCCTTAATAAGTTGTCGAATTCCATTCCATAATAATATTCGCAAATTTAATTTTGTAAAGCAGGTTAGTGAAAAAATTAAGTGAAACCAGAAGCCAAAATTGTAACTCTTATCCTTTTAGATGAAAGCTTGATCATGTCTAGAGAAATCAAGATCATTGAAAAATAAATCCCTGAAACAGAAACAGCAAGCATTCCATCATTTATCACATCAGGTATATTTTTTCCCAAATGACACAGAAATGTTTGCAATAACAATTATTTTAAAATGGTATTCCAATACATAATAAAATTATGAATAATCTACCTCAATCCCCAGTTTTGCAGTTAATATTTGCCTGAACATGATCAACTTTAAAAATGGATACTCTATAAGCAGATAGTAATGAGAAAATCACAGACGAGAGAATGATGAGAAAGCATTTCTTGTAAATGTGTACTGTAAAAGTTGTATTTTAATAAGAATATTAATAAATAAGAGTATTAAAGAGTCTCACAAATTGAGTTAAGGTTTTCAATATTTTTTCCATGTCACATAATTAGGAGAAAAGAAGAATTCAGAAAGGAAACGTTTCCTAATAAGTTCTATTTTACATAGTGTAGGCTGCAGGATTCTAGTAAGAGGGTTCCATGTTTCTCTTTTTTTAGAATCCTGGGAGTGCACATGGCAATCAGTAATCTGGACAGAGCCCTAAGGCTTCCTAAAATGTCCTAGTATGACAATTGTTTTTTGTTTGTCTGTTTTTATTTTGGATTCAGGGAGTACATGTACCGGTTTGTTACATGGAAATATTGTGTGATGCTGAAAGCTAAAAAGTCAAGCTACATCTTTTGCCCTGAAACATTAAATAATTTCTGTAAAATGTGTCTGAAAAAATAAATCTGCATAATGGAAAATGTACAGTAAAAGAAGTAAGAGGGATGCTGCTGTATATAACTCAGTGGCAGATACAACTTTGAAACTCGGGGTTGTGCACAGTCAAAGCAGACAGCAGGCACGATGACATGTTAAATTACCTACATGATGTATAGCTTAATGAACCCCCTTGTGTTGATCACGCTTGGCATTAATCAAGAGCCATGAACAGATTCCCTTATTTTCTCAATGCTGCTCTGATAAACTGCAATTTCATTTAACCTTGGACAGCAACTTTAATAGCTTCCACGGGACAACTGTCGATACCTTCCTAGGTATACAGTGATTAAACCGCAACCCAAGATGCATGTCATGAATTTTCTTCATTTGAAATTAGAATTTTTATTCTTAACAACTATTTGCATAAAATATGCTGAAGACACTAAGATGTGTAAAGATTTGCATTATCTGAAGTCTAAATTCGTCATGCTATATTATAAAATGTTAATTAATATCATATTCATGAGCATTTTTATGGGGGTGTTTGTTTTACTTCTTTCAAATAATCTTCTCTGGATAGAAGGAATAGAAGAAAGAAAGTCAGAGTCAAAGTTAACTTTGAAACAAATCTCCTCAACTGTTCTACTATGCCCAAGACACACCCTCCAGGTACTTGGGACAATGGGCAGAACTTCCCACCATGTCCTACTGAGAAGTGACTGACGCCACCCTTCATTAAAACTGCACATTTGAGCGGGGCTTGGTGGCTCAGCCTGTTATCTCAGAGCGTTGGGAGGCTGAGGCGAGTGGATTGCCTGAGCCCACGGGCTCAAGACCAACCTGGGCAACTTGGTGAGACCTGTCTCCACAATAAATCAAAAATTAGCCGGGCATGGTAGTGCACGCCTGTAGTTCCAGCTACTTGGAAGGCTAAGGTGGAAGGAGCCTCAGCAAGTCATCGCTGGGGTGGCCATGAGTGTGCCACTGCCCTCCAGCCTGGGCAACAGAGTGAGACTTCAACTCAAAAAAAAAAAAAAAACTGCACATTTGATGGCCACATTTTATGAATAAATCTGACTAAAGATGGATTTCTCGATAAAACAAAGATGTCCAGTTTCAGCTCCTTCCTTGATCTCAAATGTATTTTTTGCCAGGCTTGGTGGCTCAGCCTGTAATCCCGCAACTTGGGAGGCCGAGGTGAGTGGATTGCCTGAGCCCACGGGTTCGAGACCCGCCTGGGCAACTTGGCGAGACCTCATCTCTACAATAAATCAAAAAATTAGTCGGGTATGGTAGCGCACGCCTGTAGTTCCGGCTACTCGGAA
>CAUYQG010058207.1:0-149124 GCA_963574415.1 Tarsius wallacei
CATAAACAGAAAACGACAAATAAAAGAAGAAAGAAACAGAAAAAGAAAAGAAAAAAAATTTGGATGGGGGAGCAAATCAAACCCTCACATACACATTCATGCACAAAGGAAAAATATTTTAAAAATAGGTGAACTAACAAAAGAGGAAGCAAGTGCTTCTGTTAACAGACAGCAAAGATGCCTTAAAGGAAGTAGCGTTTGAGACATATTAAGTTGCCTTTTAGGTAAAAATATATTCCACAGAGATAACAAAATAATAACAACTAATACCTGTATAATTCATATATACTTAAACCTATATACTAATGGACTGGACTGTGTCTTGCATGTATTATCTCATCTAATCCTTACAGCAGCCCTATGAAACAGTACCCCCATTTTGTAGAGAAGAAAACTGAGCCAAAGAGAGGTTCAGTGACATGGCTGAAGTCAGATGGGTATTAAATATCATTGCAGGGACCTCCTGTGTTTCATGGTTAGGACATAGGTGCTGTTCCTGCTTAGTCACTTAGGCAACCCAGTGGTGCTACATTATTATTTATTTCCCTCTTTATTTTGAGTCGGCGTCTCACTCCCATCTCCCAGGCTGGAGTGCAGTGACATACTCCTGACTTGCTGGGCTCCGGTGATCCTTCCCCCTCAGCCTTCCAAGTAGCCAGAACTACAGGTGTGCATTTCCACACCTGGCTAATTTTTTGATTTATTGTAGAGACAAGATCTGGCCAAGTTGTCCAGGCTAGTCTCGAACCCTCAGGTTCAAGCAGTCCTCTTGCCTTGGCCTCCCAAAGTGCTGAGATTACAGGCTTGAGCCACCGTGCCTGGCCGGTGCTACATTTTTGCTTACATAATATGTGGAAACTCTGGAAAGATCCTGTAAAGAGCCAATTTCACCCTGTTGGCCCTTGTTGCCTATTTGTAAAATGTCAACTGTAACAGTATCCACCTACCTTATACGGTGATCATGAGAATTAAATGAGATAATTCAGGTAAAGCACTTAGCATATTGCTTGGCATATGGTATTTAACAAATGTTCGCATAACTACTACTACTATTGCTATTATGATGATGATGCCATAGTGAAATGAGATCTGTGATCCCTTGTGACCGCCCAAGCCCTCCTTCACGTTAGCCTCTATACTGGGGCATCCACCTTGGAAGACAGCAAGTTCCCCGCAGCTGAAATGGCATTCCACCCAGGTTGCTAGCATCGGCCCTCAGCTGCCACTTCAATTGTCATCACTGCCTTATTTAAAAATTACTTTTCTCGTTTTATATTTCAGCTCAGAAATCGATGCATCTGTGAGGCAGTTTGTTTTCCTGGGGAAGTGTAAGGAGCTGTGGTGGTGGCATGAGATGTGCTCCGTTTAGACTCAATATTGCCACCCACTCCCTCTGCAGTGTCAGAGAACAGTCTCGGGAAGATCTGTTCCTTCCTTCGCATACTTGGTGCCACGGGCTGGCCTGTCCTCTGTGACTCTGCCGATTGCAGGAGTAGGGAAGTCTCGATTGCCCACAATTTGTCTCTCAGTCTCGTTCCTGTGGTGCAGAATTTTTAAAAAGCATTAATGTTATCCCTGCCTTGAAGACTTTAGAACTGTATATATGCCTCTGCTTCAAAAGGCTCGGGTCCTGTGCCGGCTAAAATCCAACGTGGGTCTCCTCACAGTCCAATCTCCCATCTTCCTTTTGTTGGCGTGAATCTGTGTGAGAGCCCTCGCCCACCGTGCCCTCTCTCCGTTGGACTAGGGAGAGGCAGTCCTGCTGTAGGGAGGCTGGGTGGCCTCTCCTGCTCTGCTTCCTGGTGGAACTGGACCTTGTGTTCCCAGAGAGTTGAGGCCTGCCTTGGTCAGATCTTGAACTGAAGCAGTTAGCCTATTCTTGAAATTTCCTTACATGACTGTCTTTAGATTTCAGAGAAGGAAGACCCCAGTCCCAAAAAGCACACAGAGTTACATCATATAAATAGCCCTGCCGAGCTGAACAAAAGTGTCTATTGTGTGGTGTACTGCAATGCAAGATATATACTGGGAACTAAGAGCAAGATACTAGGGATTCTTTTTCTTTTCTTTCTTTTTTATTTTAGCTTTACAAATTCCTTGTTCCCGTATGAGTTGTGCATTTACTTTTGGATCTTCAAACAAGATAATTTGTTAATTTGAGTTCAAATCCTGGCCCTGCCACCTGACTGCTGTTTGATTCTTGGCAAATTATTTAACTTTGTGTTATTGTTGTGGTCATCACCTTCATCCTCCTCCTCATTTAGGTGAATTCTGTAAATTAATTTTTTAGGGCATTCATGGTAGATAGAAATGTGTTCTTCCAAGGTAGTAGTTGGTCATTCAGTGGATCTGAAAACTTCCTTCTTCAATAGTTAGGGCCAGATTTAGTCATTAGTAATTTCACTATTAACTGTTACCACCAGATCATACCTAATTTGTATTTTTTCAAGATAAATAAATTATTTAAAGTCATTCTAATTGATGCCCAGTGTTCAGAGCCCTGTATGTGTGATTCCTTTCAGGGGTAGATTACTTAGGTACAGTAAATATTTACTCATCTGTAAAATAAGATAGTATCTATTTGACAGGCTCATTGTGAAGATGCCATGTGATACATGTAAAAAGTGGCCAATTTAGTGCCTCTTAAAAGTTTGGGGGTATCGTGACTGGGCAGGCAGTCAGGCTAGTAAGGCACCAAACGAGTATCTGTGATCAAATCGAAGTCCTGAAATCAGGAGGTGTGGTTGAGAGATGGGTCAGGAAGGAGAGTGGTCGTCTGTGGCCCACAGAAAGCTTTGTACTTAGCAGGTCAGGGTCTGGCCTGTATGGAAGAGAGAGATTCAGAAGCCCAACAGACAAGGGCTGTGAGCCCTGAAGATGCAAGTTGTGGGGCTGTCTGAGTTAGGGCAGTAGCTCTTGCCGTCTGCTTGCTTTCTGCTCTGTGCCTGGTTTGCATTTGACTCTGGGATCTGGAGTTCCAGTTATGAAGAGAAGGCTCCAGAGTGTGACTAAAAGATCTGCCATAGTGGTTTTCCCCAACTTTCAAGTCAGTAAATCTAAATCAGTAAGTTCACTACTCATGTTTTATTATGCAGACTCCATTTGACTGTATTAAAAAGACTTTCTTGTCTTCTTACATCTAAGGAGAGACTGGCTAAAGGGAGGGCTAGATATGTGAATCCTGGGCACCTACTGTATACTTGCAGATGGATGGATTGGGGTTTGGGATTTGGGGAACTTTAGTTCACATTTATAGTTGTAGAAGGAGGGAAAATGCCACATTTTGCTCTTTTTGATTACATTGCTATTTGATTTTTAATAATGATATCAAATCAATTTAGTGAAATTATTAATAATATTTAATAATAATCACATTTATCATATGTTGTAGTGTGGCACACAGATAGTGTCCTAAGCCTCTATCTCAATTATCTCTTTTAATCATCTTCACACTACACCTCGAGTGTGATGGTACTCTTCTTCCTCCTGTTTTACTGACCAGGAAATTGGCACCAGGCAGGTGACTCCAGAGGCTGGGATCTTAATCACCACATAACACTGTCTCTATCAGTATAGGCTCCATCTCCATGGTACTTTGGACTAATTAGCTCTCACTCCAACACCATGAGGTTGGTGAATTCCATTATTTGCCAGCTGTTTATTATCTCTGTGCTACCCATATTGTGCCAGGCATGGATTGGAATATGGCTGTCTTCCCAAGCAGGGCCGCTGTCAGAATTGGGGTTTAAAGTTCCAGGTCCCTGACTTCCAGTCTTCTGCTTGTAATACAGGCACACACACCTTATCCCTTTTTATGGTTACATCACAAGAATGAGTCACATGGAATTAGACACAAGTAGGGCAGAATGGTAGCTCATCTGTCCCAGGGTTTGTTGCAAATTTTATCATTTACACATCTTGTGATATAACTGTGTCTGACTTGGGATATCCACTAAAACAAACAAGAAAACATTTTATGACCTTTGGGGAGTTACCAGATTTGGAATCAGAATATGTAGGAAAATAGCGCCCAGGGATACAGCGTTGAATAACACTTAAAATGTAGACTATATTTGGTTACTCAGGATTTGAGTCACATGACTTAGATTTCTTATAACACCTTTTCTTCCCATCCCCATTCACAGTCTTTGTATCAATTTTTACTGCTGAGCACCAAACTCTTCTGGCAATTTTTTAATTAAGGTTTTGTAGTTTTAATGGTCTGGAACTATAAAAAGCCAACTTTGTGCCAAAATTTTTCCAAGACCAGACTTGGGTTTTGACACCACGATAAATTAAAGATAAATAAAGAAAGAAACTGGCAGAGAAAATGAAGGGTTTTTTTTTTCTTCTTCTTTAAGCAGGCAAGCAAGTGAGGCCTATTTGTAAATTTCAGGCATGTTTTCTTAGTACTTTAGCTCCATGTTACAATGCTTAGCTACATTAATCTGTTACTGGGTAACTCCAGAAAGAATGTTAGACCAAACCATTAAGAGATTGGCGATTTTTCCCCCCTTGAGCATTATTGAAATTTGACAACATTCTCATAGTCTCTGCTTTCTTTTAAGGATTTGGCTATCAAAAATACGGGTAAGTGAAAGGAACCAAGGAAACTAATGACCAAATGAATAGTAGTATTTAAAATAGCAAGTTGCTATGATACAGGCTCCAACGTGACCTGGGTGGATAAATGCTAAGCGGGATTTGCTTTCCGGAGAATCTGGGTTCCTGTTCTACCAATTCTGTTCATCTCTAGCCTGGTTTGTTGGCCTCCTTTTCCCAGCACCACTTATTTTGGTTCTGAGAAGCAGCTTCCTCCCATTACAGGCACCGATTCAATTAGGTAGGAGATAGTGCTGAAGGTTTTTGTTTCCATCAGCTTCTGGTTAAAAAACTTTGTGAAGGTGTGATGTGTGTCTTTCCAGATTCTGATCCTGTCTCAACCTGGTGACCAACCCAGGGGCATTCAAATCAGTCGGCTTCCCTCTCTTCCCTTCTCCCTCCCCTCCCTCTCATCCATAACACGATTGGGGGCGATTACCCTGATCAGAAATCTACCTTTTTTTCTTCTCACAAATATTGGTAAATCATTAGGAAGCCATCAGTTTTCTTCTGAATGCTGAGTAATTCTAACACTCTTCTGATGCACGTGAGTTTGGAGTTTGCCTTGCCCCTGCAGCGACCGTGACTTAAAATTTATTAAAAAGAACTAAACAAATCTTGAAGCGTATTAAAAATAATCCAACAAAAAACTTCCTTCCTTGTCTTTAGTCTACTAAACTATTTAGTTGTAGGCCACCATGTGGAACTGAGCCTTTATTAAGGTTTGAAGTGTCAAAATAAAGAGGGAGTTGTGTATATTTTCACTTTTGACTTCATTTACTGTAAGTGCTAGGGCCACGAGTGGGAGGTGACTTGGGAGGTATTTCTGATCTAAAGAGGAAATTCTGTAAATCATCCATGCTAATGAGTCTCATTTCATATTCCAGGGAGACACTGGTCATTCTCACCATGCTTCTAGGCCTTTGACTGCTTGCCTTTTGCCTGGCCCTAACCTGGATTTCAAAACGTACACATTTCTGTTCCTTACTCTTGAAAACTTTTGTACTCAGATTCTTAAAATCCTGTGTTAAATATTTTGTTTATTAGTCTAGTCTAGAGTTCAAAACTGGCAGGCTTTGCCAGAATCTTCTGATACGGGGGAAACATGGCTATTATCACTGAATGTGTCTCCAAAACCTACCAAAGTTGGCGGTTGGCCATGTGTTTGGTTTGGACCAATTTATAAAATGTTTACGTGCTTATGAAAATTGTTATCTCTGCTATTCAGAAGAATTGAGTATAAAACTAAGCAGAAAAGCATAATAAGAGAAGAGGCTTTTCCGTGTCGTTCAATATTTTTCTTTTGATGAGAACTTTTCCACTTAGAGAGGTCTCTTAGATGAAGCTAATGATAAATGGAACTTACTCTGTTTGGTGTTCCTTCTCCTCCATGACCCTCTTTTCCTCTCCATTCAGAGAGAAATACTGTAGATCCTGAATTAGGTGAAACAGACATAAGGAATTTCTAATATACAGTAAACAATAATTCGTTCCGTATTGGCAAAGGGCATTGTAGATGCCTTTCTTTTCTTTTCTTTTTTTTTTTTTTAGTTGGAGTCTCTCTCCATCACCCAGGCTTGAATGCCATGGCACACTTACAGTCACCTCAGCGTTGACCTGCTGGGCTCCAGCGATCCTTCTGCCACAGCCATCCCAGTAGCTGGAACTACAGGCACAGGCTACCACGCCTGGCTAATTTTATTTATTTATTTGTTATAGAGATGAGGTCTCACCAAGTTGCCCGAGCTAGTCTTGAATCTGCTGGCTCAGACAATTATCCACTCGTCTTGGCCTCCTAAAGTGCTGGGATTACAGGCTGAGCCATCAAACCTGGCCTGTAAGTGCCTTTCAATGGTATTGGGCAAATGTTTTGTCTATTAGTTGTGGTAGAAGAGAGATGAAAGATTATCATCTGTACTCAGTTATATTTTGCTTCTACCAAAGGTGATACATAAATAGGAAGTATTTGCTAAACAAGCTGCAGAACCACTAGAACCCAGAAATAAATTCTGACGATGAATTAATTTATTTCATACTATGGCCACTTTTTCCTTTACAGCTTTCCCCGTTAGGTCTACGTCACCTTTACTGGAAATACCAAACATCCTACTTTAATAGAGCTGATCATCGTGGTGCAGATTCTTCAGAGTGCCTCCTTCTGCTTACATTTTTATTCAGTGCTTTGTCTGCATCCAAAGTTAACTTAACTTTTTGACCCAATTAACTGACTGGCCTGATGAATTTAATTAAAATAGGGGAAGTGCTTATACAGAGAGAGGAACAACATTAGTTTAATGTAGTGGTTAAGATTAACAAGATTGACTTGACTTGATAATTAATTAATTTGATTAACAAGATAATTTAGTGTTAGGCAGAGACCTAGGTTCAAATCCTTGCTGTAGATGACCTTGACTCTTTGACTCATTTTTTTTCCTTATCTATTAAAATGTCTTAAAAACATCTACTTATTTATAAGGTGGTTGTGAGAATTAGTGAAATAAGTTATGGAAGTGCTTAGCACGACACTTGGCCAGTCACTGGTGGACAATAGCACCTTTTGTTTTGTTCTAGAATTTTTAAAGTATGTGTCCCGTGAAAGACACCATGTCTCAGATTGCTGTCAGACTTCTTTCTGCATGAACAGAGAGTCACCTCTTTTTCTGAAGACATCAGTAGTGCAAGCATCATATTGCCTTTGTGGTCTGCCTTTCTGCAGTTGAGGCATTTCTCCCTCCTTCATTCATATCAACTTTAGGTCATATTAATTTCCCCTACATTAACAAAAGTAACATTTTATAATTTCCACACAAGCTTATCTTAATTAATTTTCACAAAAACTCTGTAAGGTAGGCAAGGTAGAGATTAGGTCATGGAGATAAAGGATTTTAGAGCTGGAAGGAAATGGGGTGGCCTTGACTCCACCCCATCGTTTTGCAGGTAAAGAAGCACTGTGTTCAAGGTCTTGTGCATAAGGAACAGGCAGCGATAACAAAGTAGATCTGAACTCAGTGCCCTTTCCACTATCCCACACTGATCACTTTTCTTTTTAATTAAAAAATGCCCTGTTCCTGGCCTCTTATTGACAGGTTGTTCATATCTCCTAGTTTCTAGGATTCTCAAAACTGTTGAATGAGTTTATCTGGATTAAATCCAGATACTGTGACTCTTTCAGTTTAAAAAATACCTAAGTATGACATAGAATCCATCACAAATTTCTATCAGTTTCCTCTTTGTAAAATCATGGTTCTTTTTCTGTAGCCCTCTGAGAAATCAGTTCTGCAGACCTCTGCTGCCTTCTCTCACCAACCCTTGTTGCATATGTTCCTCTGGCTTCAGCTGCCACATTTTAGGAAATGGCAAGTGGGAATCTATACTGAAATATTTTCAGTTCTTCTTTTTTCTTCACTGTGGGCATTTGCAGGGATTCTAGGTACACAGGTACAGATTTTCCTTTCCTATTGTATTTTATGGAATGTTAAGTTTGCTCCACGGGGACTCCTTCGTCAAACTGCTATGACTATGGGGTCTTATGCCATCATGAATATGCTCCCCTATTAGTTAATATTATCTTAGCCATGTAAGAAAATGACCAGCTCAGGCAACTTGTGTGTGAAATACAACCCAAGGAGCCATAAGTCTGTCACCTCAAGCTTAATTTTTCTTGAATTGTTGGTATTTCAAGGTCTAGTCTGTAATTTACTGCCATAAACAATACTGTTCTCTTGACCATTCTTGTATATCCTGTTGTACATTTTTCTTTTTCTTATTTTTGTCTATATTATGCTACAAAATGTTAAGACATTTTAAAAATGTAATTTACCACCTTATCCATCTTATCTGTATTTGAATTACCTTTGAAAAAAATTTTCTTTTGCATCGGATATATAAGTTCTTTTATCCTCTGACAGTTTTAGTCTATTCAAAGGCGATGCTTATTTTTTTTTTTGTTAATGTTTTGTAGTAAATTTGCACCTTTGTGAAAGACTCTGAAAATTTACATTTAATTAACTGGATTTTTTTTAGAACCACAAGAAATATCTGTTTTAAGTGCCACTTTTTAATAATATTATTTCAGAGACTAGAAATTCAATTTTAGTTTTTATTAACCTAGTTATGGTGTCAAAATGTGATGTATAAATAAAGCAGCGTAAAATACTGTATTTAACAGTTTTTAATGAGCCTGGTTTTTCTTACAGAGTAGCTGAATTTTTCTGTAACAGAGACTTGATTTTTTTAGTTAGATTGTGCTTTATTTCTCCACATATGGATTCAGATTCTGCTGATAGTGATTGCAGAGTATATTCTAAACTCTACAGCTCACTCTAAGTTTTAAATTTTACGCAGAAAATTAAAAGAAAGTTTGCCTTGTGGATGCGTTTGTCTTTGTTTTCTGTGTACGTGTGTTATTAAGCAGAGCTTAGTGGCATCTTCTGAGAACATTTGCTGTAGTGTGTAACTGAAAACCTAGAGTTGGTAATCAAGACCCAAAACTTGATTAGGATAAGAAATTTGTATGAACTTTATAAACAATTTTATCAGGGAAAAAAATTTGCATCCCCCTATGCAGTATTCTGTATTACTTAATAATGTCCTAGATCACAGCTATAGAGCCCTTATTCAAGTTAAAGGGATCTTTACTTGAATCAGTGAAAGGCTGGTTGAAGATAAATTTGGGAAATAGCTAGAAGTGAGAATATGTTTGCCTTTAGTTTTCTCTGTTGCTCTTAAGGGTGCATTTCTTAGTGTAGAGAAAATTTTGTAGGCAATATGACTGGCGAGTGGTATTTTATTTCAAAGAGCTCATGCTAATGTATAGGGGACTACAGTTTGTTTTTTGGGTTTTTTTTTGTATCAGCATGTTTAATTTTTTTTTAAGGGTAGCCGCATGCAAATGCATATTTGCTGTACAGACTAGTTAATGGGCTTACAACTGGAGAGTGTAAATTCCAATATCTGTATTCTCCAGCTTGTAGCAATGTTGTCTGAAGCCTGAAACGGCTGATGTTAATCTTCAGCTTATTTTGTTGCTATCCAAAAGTTAACCTGAAGTAGAATAAAATGTGATGTAAATCTATTTTTGTGCATACTCACAATACTAATAGTAAAAAAAAAAAGTGCAATTTCCTATAGGTCACGCCATTTACAACTTTAAAGGAGTGTATGTGTGTGTTTGTGTGTGTGTGTGTATGTGTGTGTTTAATTAAACAGGGGAAGTCGTAAATTGCTGGCTTTTAATCAAGTTGATGAATTTTGAATTTCCATCTCAGTGATGTTCTACCTTAAATTCACTTGGCTGATTTGATAGCAGTATTTGGAATGCATGAAGGAGATAAGGGTTTGGACCCCATCTTTATAATATCCCATAAGAATTTCATTGCTTAATGACTAGAAACTCAGATTTCCCACAGAGTTGTAGAGGGTGCAATTTAGCATGTTTATCTACTCCTTTAGTTCTTTATAGTCAAATATTTATATCTCAAAATGAGTCTGTAGATAGAGAAAGATTCAAAGAATAGTTCTCTTGGTATTGAATGGTTTGACTAAGAAACCTTGTTGTTATTCTACTTAACTGTGGGTCCAGGGCTTGCTTAGAAACAGCAGACCTAGATTATTCCCACTTCAAACAGAGTAAACAGGCAGAGTAGGGCAGGGAAACACAAATGAAAAAGCCACCAGGCAATTCATTAACCCATTTCTAGGCATTTTTCAGGCAACTTGTTAAACTCCAAAGGTCATACTGACCAGCATTTAATTCATCACAGAAAAAAATTCTGGGAGAAGAAAAAAAGAGAAAACTTGACCTTCCATGCTTAACAAGGTGTCTTAAAATGTGTTTATCCAATCTTGATACAATTCTTTGCTAACATGATTCATCTTCTTAGCTACGTTATTCACACCTTAAAATCACCTTTGGTTTTCCATAAGGACTTCATTCCTATGGACTTTGGAGTAGGTGACAGAGCTCTCCATTGCCCTGCTCTGATGTGTGTTCTCTTACAGGGAGTGCAACCTCTGCAGGGACGATTCCGCGTGAAAGTCCCAGGGTCCTCTGACCGTGAAGTCACCAAAAATCAGTGGCTGTGCTGTTTTGCATATTTCCCCGGCTTGCAACTGAGCATGGGACTTGGAGGTTTCAGTCTCTTTCATCTCGCTTGCTCCTTACTGTCTAGCTGAGATGTAGCTGTGGTCGTCTGGCAGGCAGCGTCCGTGCCCACCGGAAGGCAGCCCTGAATAGTGGGGTGATGTTGGCAGAGCCCTTTCCAGGCACGCTAGCACCTAGCGCACAAGCAGAGAACTTTGCTTCTGCCAACTGTGACTTCAGAACCCAGGTCTGTTCCTGAACCTGGACGCCCAGCTGTCAGTGTGTCGCCATATGTCACCAGCACATGGCACCCTAATTAAAATTTCAAATTGCATGCATTTGTGTTTGCTGGCTGGCTTGCTTAAAAGGCAGAGACCTCACCACCCCGGCGTGCCCCCCTCCTTCGTCACCCTCAAGTATTATGTTTGCCATCCTTAGGAATGGGTTGGAAAACGGCCTCTCCCCCACTAAAAAACCATCACTCTCGAATTCTCTCACCTCCCGTTTTGAAATAAGCCTACTCCCTGTTTTAAGGGAGAAGGAACGGGGTGAGGAAACATGGCTGGTGCCCTTGACCAGAGTTCTAAAAACCCGAAGGATGATCCTGTTTTCCATGGCTCACAAGGCTGTTCTTCGGTGCTGTCTTCTCTTTGTGCATATATATCACTCTTGGGATGTTTACATTTGAAATTTTAAAATAGGATTAGATTGAGCACTCCTGGAAAACAATAACAACAGAATTCTAAGAAGTAGGCCCCTCTATACAAAGAAAGGAAGACATACTGCTGGTTGGGGAATGTCATCTATTAATAGCTACTGTGTATTGACCATTTACAAAATGCTAAGGAAAAAATGCAAATCAATTGACCTGTGTTCCCTTTCCAGTTCTCAGGCCACCTCTACTAGATAGCCACTGCTAGTACCTTAGTTTTAGAGGTGATTATACTGTGGCTTACTTATGTAGCATTTCCAAGGTACCATAGCTAGTGTGTAGTAAAAATGAAACTTGAACCCAGATATGTTTGACTTGAGACCATAAATATTGTATTGCTCCCTCTGTGGGAAGAAAATGCAGATTTTTTTTTTTCTGGTTCATTCTAATCCTGGCTTCCTAAGATATAGGGTGTAACTCCAAGTATGTATATTTTCGTACATATTCTTAGTAAGTTTTGGTGATGTGTTTTAAAAAAAGGTTGAGCTAGGATTATGTAATTCATTTCCTATTGACCGTTTGTCACCATTTGCAGTGGTGACAAACAGGTATTTTCAACTATGGCGGGAGGCAGCATGGTCATTAGTAGTGTGGACTCCAGAGCTCAAATGCTGCTTCAGCTCTCAGCTCCCTTTTGGCAAGCATAGTAATCTTGTACAAACCACTTGGCCTCTCTGTGCCTCAATTTCCTCATCTGTATAGGCAGGATAATAATATTATGAGTTAATCCATGTGAAATACTTAGAATGTTCCTCCTGGAACATTAGAAACACCCAATAGATGTTAGCTAAAATTAATCATTACATTTTACACAGAAAAAAAAAAGTTATTTTTTGGGAAGATTAATGTATCCATTCATTCCACAGAAAATTCTGACACTAAACATTGACCTTTTCATAGCATCTGACTAAATAACATAAGTCACTCTCTGGATCTGATAGCCAATCAATTGTTGATAGAGCTTCTGCTGTAAATGGTATATAGAATCACCAGAACAAAACAAAACAAAAAGCAAAGCAAAACAAAACAGTATCATAAACCTTAAACAGACATCTGCCATGTTGGGTAGACAGGGTACATCTACTTAACTTGTGTTTCAACAAGTGCTCTAGAATTATTTACATATTCAGTCCAGTGAACGGTCACAACCACATAATTAATTGTATTCATTCTCACATAATGACAGAAAAGATGAAGAAAAGCTAAACAAACCAAAAAAAGCTCCAGAAATTTCAATAATATGTATAATGCTAAGAGTAGTATCTCTAACAATGACAATAGTAATAGGAGACAGTCATACTCACGTAAGTGGATTCTCTCATGGATTGAGACAAGTTATTTACATACTTAGCAAAGTTATGAAATTCTATCATCTATAATCTTTTCAAGTATGAACTATTCATTTCTTGTAAAACTCCCATTTATTCTGTAGGATTGCTGAAACACAGCAAAGTGTGAAAGAGAAAACAACTACTCCCTCTACATTTTATTTAAAAATAGAAAATTCTGATGAGAATCTGCAATACAAGCCAAGATATGTAGTAAGATTTCACATACTTTCTCAGATTTGGGTTTTTTTTTTTTTGTTTTTTGTTTTTTTTTTTGGTTACTCAAAGTATCACATGAAAATACATCCTTCATAGCTTAAAGAATCAATATCTTTTACTATATCTGTAGAAAATATGATGATGGTTGATAATTTTTGGAAGATTTGTTCTATTTTAATCAACTCACTCCTCTTCTTAGCACCACTTCCTTGAGATAAAACCAGCTAGTAATGTTGACTGACCTGTTTTCTGTTTTTGTTTTGTTTTTTTCATTGAACATTAAAATGTGATGCTTTTTTTCTGGTGCTCAAAGAGATATATTTGAGTCTTTGTGTATCCCATTAAGAAAATTATTTTTAAAAACTTGGTAAAAACTTAAGGCAAACTCTTAAGTGTTTGTCAGGTGAGATTTCTGTCTCCTTTGAACTAAGAGAAAGGAAGGAAGGAAAAGAGGAAGGAGGCAAGGAGGGAGCAAGGAAAGGTGGGGGCTACTAGGGGGACAGCAGGTCGTAAAAGCTGTTTAATGTAACATCAATTGTGGAGAAAATATTAGGTACAATTACATAAGAATTGCATGAAAGGGAGCACCTTGAGAAGCATAATTTAATTAGAATGAATTTATGAGAGAGAGGTCCTGAGCTATTAGACAAAGCGAAGGCAATGGTGTTGTGCTCTCCTTTCACAAGAGCATTTTAATGAGTTTCTACACAAAATATTTCAGGTAAAAGATTTGTAGCAGGTGTGAGTAGAAATGTAGCTCAAAGTAAAAAGTGTTATGTTAAATAGCTCTAGCAACAACTTCTGGACTAAGAGTATTCAGTGAAATACCTGGACATTGGTATTTTTTAATGATGATTTTTAATTAGCAGCTATCATGTGTAAGATTACTTTTTTTTTTTTTTTTTAACTTAGATTCATACGTGTTCTTTAATTTGCCATTAAAAGTCAAGCTAGCCCGGGCTCAGTGGTTCAGCCTGTAATCCCACTTTGGGAGGCCGAGGTGAGTGAATTGCCTGAGCCCATGGGTTTGAGACCCACCTAGGCAACTTGGCAAAACCTCATCTCTACAATAAATCAAAAAAAATAAGCCGGGCATGGTAGCACGCACCTGTAGTTCCAGCTACTTGGAAGACTGAGGCGGAAGGATTGCTAGAGCCCAGCAGTCGAGGCTGCGGTGGCTGGGAGCGGCCACTGCACTCCAGTCTGGGCGACTGCTTGATAATCCAACACAAAAAAAAAAAAAAAAAAGTCAAGCTACAGGCCTGGCCTCCCTTGACTCCTGACTTGGGCAGGTGTTAGATCCTGACTTCCCTTACATTGCAAACTCATCAATTGCTGTGATATTCCAAAAGGATGGGCATCAGTGGTAACTTTAGATGGAGATTTTTGCCTTTATGGCTTTATGGCTTGTTTCCCATTTCTGGTAAGAGGGAATGGAGATTTATCTCCCTGTAGTGTAATTATGGTCGTAAACTCTATCAGGGCTCTTTTAAAGAGAATCCAAGTAGGTAAAAAGGAAAAAAAAACTTTATGGTGAAATTCGGGGAAGGAGAATGCAACCAAGGCATGACCTTCACCTCGGTCAAAATATGTTCCTTAAGACTCTGGGAAATCTTGTGTATGTAAGATTCATGTGGCAGGGTTTTAAAAAATTTGATGACAGAGTACTTCATTGTTTAAGGATTTATTTGTGTATGTTCCTCAGAAGGTACGTTTCTGAGATTTATTGCAAATAATTCTGTTAATCTTTTCCTAGGTATTCTGACATGCCAGGTGGTTACAGAAGGATGATACATACCAGGTCTACAGAAATATCATAAATTATTACATAGTAATATAAGTATTTGTGTTATCCATGACTAACTGTTAAAATGGCAAAGTTATAAATATCTGTAAAGTCTGTGTGCAGTTGTTACTGATTATTGTGGCATTAAATAACATGTTTTTTTGTTTTATCTTCCACCCTTGTGTTTTATTTACAAAACAAAAATTTTATATTTGCACAGGAGGAGAATTAGCAGGGTGTAAAATAAAAATGAAAGACCCCAATGGGGAGAATATTTTAAATGTCTTGCAGGGAGTGGAAGAAAGAGCTTTGCTTAAAAATTTCACCATATGCTAACTATATACAGCACTTCAAGTTTATTTATTGTTAAAGCCTCATGTAAATCACGTCATTCTGAAAGTCATGGAAACTGCACATTTGTGCATTAAACTATGTAAACAACAAAAACCGGTCATCCATCCAATTGTTGCTTCACTTATTTTGAATTATAGTACAATTTTGTGGAGGGTGAAATGGGGATTATACAATATGGTGATTTCCTGTTAACACCTACATTTTTGCTGATCAAGCAAGGTCTGTTGGTATGAGAGCTTAACCTTTATTTTGTTTCAAAATGTGTTTTTTATTCTGAGTTCCCTTGGTGTCTATGGTTTCACTTTTCTCCATGAACCACATGTTAAAGCCTGCTCTGTCTAGATGGAGGAGTCAGGCTATGGAAAAGACATTGTAGGCGGCCAAATTTCATACTGGGATAAGCTCAAGAATCCTTTGAACCCATCAGTAATATTAGTAATAGGGAGAAAGTGTAAATGCTAACACTTCAAGTGCTTGAGTGTACATGTCAAAATTCAAGCACAGAGTTACACAGGACGGCTCACTACCCTCCCTTGTTTATAAAGCAGAAATATCTTTTGTATGTAATATGTTCCTCTCCTCCTTTTCGAATGCCTGCTCTTCTGCCTGGGCTGCCCAGTTCTTGCTCTGCCTGTTGAAACTCTGCTCATCCTTCAAGCTCCTCCGGTCTTTTGTGGAATAAGGCAGGGAACACATATTTCTTCTTTTGTCCGGGCTTCCTTGGCTGGCCTTCTTCCTCTTCCTTTTACACCTTGCAGGAGGTTTATGTTGCCATCTGGTAGTTAAGTCTGGTTTATGTTGTAGCTAGTTGTGTGTGAGTAGGTCTTCTACTGGGTTGTGTTTTCTTGAACACTGGGAACCTGTTTTCTTAGGGCTTGTGATGTTCTTTGTAGCAGCGGATGCTCTATAACTGTTGTCTGGACCAAATTAAAGAAAAAAGGGTAGAGATCTACTTTAGTAGGAGCCAGTCTTAGAGTGATAAGGATGCATTTAGGGAAATCTGCACATCTCCAAGATCATGGCCGTTTGCCAGGCTCCAGTTAGGCTATGTGACAGTTTAACCCGGTGTTTCAGGGTAGATTTTTAAAGTGTGTATCGGTGTAGTCAGTAAATACTCAGTTTTGACCAAAGATGATATTTTTTTCCCCAGATGTTGCTTTGACTCCTTTTTCTGTAAATTCTGAAGTATTTTTATTTTTTTGGCCTCTAACTGTCTAACTGTTTATGAAATGATGAACTGGAACAAAGGGCCTTTCTCCATACAGATTGCTCTCATTAGAGTGCTCTCCAAGAAAGGCTTCCCCTGGCCTTCTTGAAGTGGGTCTAGTCTAGAGATCCTTTGGTTAGTCCATGGTCTTAAGATTCTTGACTACATAGGCATAGGCTCAAAGGATCAGAATTAAACTTAAGTTCTGATTAGTAAACTAGAGCTATTAAAAATGGTGTGTTCTTTCATATTTATTTATTTATTTATTTATTTATATTTTGAGTTGGAGTCTCACTCTGTCGCCCAGACTGGAATATGTTCTTACATATGTAAACTTCAATCACCTTCAAAGTACTCTCCATTTGATGCAATATATCTATCAAGATGCTTTTTCCACTGTTCAAAACAGTTTTTGAACTTGTCAATTTGGTTGCCTTTTTTTTTTTTTTTTGCTTTTGCCATTTTTTGTTTCACCTCTTTCTTCTGCAAAATGTTTCCCTTTGAGGACTTTTTTAAATCTGAGAAAACAAAAAAAAAGTCAGGGTGAGACCAGGTGAGTAGGAAAGGTGGGGCATGGGAGTCATATCATTTCTGGTCAAAAACTGCTGAATACTCAGGGTGTTGTGGGCAGGTGGGCTCATAAACCACCCATCATGAAATAGACAAATACATTAAAAGAATCTCCAAAAAAATTTCACTGATGCCAAACACAGCCTCTCACAACAACACTAGCTGGTACACTGATGCCGATGGGCTCCTACAACAGTAGCTAGCAGGGAAAGCCTGTAGTACAAGGGGCCCACCCTCCAAAAGAGAATTCCTATTTTTGGTGGGTCCCCCCTTGTCTCTGCCTTAGTCTACCTTCTGGCCCCCATGGTTGACGTGGTTACTGAAGATAATGAAGCTATCTGGAGATGGGACATTTGCCTTCATTTCAGTAGAACAAACTCTGCAGTTCTTCTTTCCTACCCAAGATGGTGAGCTAAGGACAGTGGTAGCTTGTGATTCTTGTGTGTCAGTGAGCATTCCTCTGACATATGCTCCATGACATTGAAAACATTTGGGGCTGGGCACAGTGGCTCATGCCTGTAATCCCAGCACTTTGGGAGGCCAAGGCAAGAGGATTGCCTGAGCCCAGGGGATCGAGACCAGCCTGGGCAACTTGGTGAAACCTCATCTCTACAATATATCCAAAAATTTGCCAGCATGGTAGCGCGTGCCTGTAGCTCCGGCTACTTGGAAGGCTGAGGCATAAGGATCGCCTGAGCCCAGCAGGTCAACGCTGGGGTGGCCGTGAGCTTGCCACTGCACTCCAGCCTGGGTGACAGAGTAAGACTCTGACTTAAAAAAAAAAAAAGAAAAGAAAATATTTAGATAGCTTTTTTCTCTAAGAATTTGCTCATTTATTCACTCAATGACTATTTATTTGGTATTCACCATTCTAGGCCCTGAGATTGTATTCTGTTGGTTCAAACATACTTTCCTTCGTTGAGAGGGCTTAGCACAGTGCTAGGCAAATCTTAGGACATACTGATCGATTTACATGTTGATTGATTTAGAGCCCATTGCCCATCATACATTTATTTTGCTTATGATTACAAAGAAGTGAATTAATTTACCCAAGGTCATACTGCTAGCACATGTTATAGAGAAGGGATTTGAACCCAGGTAGTCTTAACTTCTGAGTCTGTACTGTTAATATCATGCTAAGAACTTTAGCCAGGCTTGGCCTAAATCACTAAAGAGTGTTTCAATTTCTCTGAAGGTCTATTTAACAGATTTTCTTGATTCAAGAGATGAGTTTTATTAGAAAGCACAGTTATCTTAGCATTTGTTTAAAAAGTTAGCTCTCAGAGATGAGACTTTCTCATAGGTATGGCAGCGATAATATCAAAATACAGAAAATTTTAGAATCGAGAAAATTTAGAGCTCTAAGTGATGGCCGAGTCATAGAATGCAATGTCTTAATTTTTAAAAAGTGAAAGCAGAAAATCAGAAAGTTGTGAAACTGGGCAGAATTCAAGCCCTTGGTTATCAAAAACAGAAGGACAAAGAGGTTTGATGAATTGAGCCAATGAGAATGTTAGTGGACTCATGTTTATTCCAGTGTTTCATCCTTGACATAGGTCACAGTATTTTACCTAGATTCACAATTTTATGGTATTTATCCAATGCCCTGCAATGAGGTTTTACTCCTTTTTGTTGTCACACTTTTTTTTTTTTTTTGAGTTGGAGTCTCACTCCATTGCCCAGGCTGGAGTGCACTGGCACCTTCACAGCCACCCCAGCGTTGACCTGCTGGGCTCTGGCAATTCTTACGCCTCAGCCTTCCAAGTAATGGGAACTACAGTATGCGCCACCACACCCAGCTAATTTTTTATTTATTGTAGAGATGAGGTCTCGCCAAGTTGCCTGGGTCGGTCTTGAACCCAGGGCTTGGGCAATCCACTCGCCTCAGCCTCCCAAAGTGCTGGGATGACAGGCTGACCCACCGGGCCTGGCCTGTAATAGCACTTTTAAGACATAAAATTTATTTATAGAAGGCTTTTCATGGATGAAAAGTGCTTTATTTTTAAATATTTTGTAATCATGTGGAATCAGTCATTTTGCCAACACACTGAATCTTACCAGATCGGACATGTAGTTTCTTTCTGAGAAGCTTTCACCGTTTGGTAACAGCCTTTGCTAGGAAGGAGAGCTACAGATATTACGTTGGCTGCTAACAAGTCTTCAGATCAGCCCAGTTTCACTCTGTTGATCAGGGCAGAAAACTGGGTGCACTTCCATGGGCTTTAAATTGAAACCAAGGACAACCAAGGACTGGCATTTTACCTCTTTTGGATATAAGTATGATTAGTAGTCAGTCTGAAGATTTTCTTTACCAACTTTGATCGTTGTTGTCAATGTGACCTCAGGAACACATATTGCCCTCTTTTCTGTGCATTCTTTGACCAGATGGAATTTCTTCTACTTTAGATGTTTCCAAAAATCTTTTTAAAGGTGCAAGGTGGGCTGGGCCCAGTGGCTCAGCCTGTCATCCCAACACTTTGGGAGACCGAGGCAAGTGAATTGCCTGAGCCTGTGGGTTTGAGACCGCCCAGGCAACTTGGAGAGACCTCATCGCTATAATAAATCAAAAATTAGCTGGGTGTGGTGGCGCACCCCTGTAGTTCCGGCTACTTGGAAGGCTGAGGTGGAAGGATCGCCAGAGCCCAGCAGGTCAACACTGAGGTGGCTGTGAATATGCCACTGCACTCCAGCCTGGGCAATAGAATGAGACTCCAATTCAAAAATAAAGAAAGAAAGAAAGATGCAAGGTATATCCTTGATAAATATAAATTCATTGGATGCTAACTTTGGAAAAAGAACTGAACATCATGGTAGAATTGTTCTTTTCCTCTTTTTCTTTCAGAACTATTATTTTCTGCTCACCATTGCCCTCCCAAGCCTACCTCATGGCAATACATACACACACACACACACACACACACACACACACACAGCATATTTGTAGTCTGCAAAATTTTACATTGGGACCAACATAGGTGTTCTTCTGAAGTGCTGTCATATGAAAGACTAAGTAAATTAAGTCTTCATATATTTCGATATTTATCTAGGACTACTGGGAGTCAAAGCAGACAGAAGTCAACTCGGTTTGAAGAGGGTCATTGTAACAATTGAAGAAGGTCAACTGTGGACTTTTGGAGGGACTGAGGACCCCACATCTGGGAGAGAGTGGGTCTGCTGAGATGGTTCAGAGATTTTGTAGCTTGGATGGGTCCGAAAATTGGATGAGAAGACTTCATAACTTTGTGCATTTGAGTGAATTCTTGATTTGGGGAAGAACTGATATTTCTGTTTGACCATTTTCTCTCAAATTTAAATACCCCCTGGGAAATTATTCCTGAAGAGTAAACAGTAGATATATTTCACACCTACTCATATTTTTCTCTCTTCCCGTGATTTTTAAATGTTAAAACAATACCAAAAGATGACTTTAAATAGTTCATCTTTCTTTCCTTCTTTTTCTGGATTTATCCCAGAAAATTTGCTAATTCCACTTACATGTGCCTTCCACCCACTCCCCAATCTATAGCTGTCATTAAAAACAAACTTGGGGCCCAGGCATGGTGGCTCATGCCGGTAATTCTAGCACTCTGGGAGGCCGAGGCTGGAGTCACTGAGCCCAGGAGTTTGAGACCAGCCTGGGTAACATAGCTAGACTTTGTATCTACAAAAAATTAAAAACAAACAAAACAAATTTGGGCCCTCATAAGACGTGCAGAGTTCTTTTGACAGTCCCGAGGGTGAGAGGAGTCCAGGGAAGCAGGTACCTGTGAGCACTCATCTTTGACCACAGAAATACTGTTTGGATTTGCCCAGGTGAAATTCCTACAGATCTCTTTTCCATGAAGTGGGATTTTTGTGTCACTAACAGCAAAGTGATTCATGAATGAAAAGCCTTCTCTGGTGTTGCCGTTGCATTCACTGTTTCTGCCTCCTTTTGCTTTTGTTAGACATAGGTCCCTTATTTATTGAGGAAAAGTTTTTAAAAGATTGGAATATACTTCCATGTTAATAACATCCCACGGATGACCATTTTGGAGGAAACATGTGCATTTCACTTTGGTGTCTATGTAGGGGTTTTGCAGAAGAAAAGAAATGAGGAGTGAAAGGTTTCTCACTCCATGGGTGGATGGCATGCCTTGTGCATGCACTGAGCCTTTTGCTTCTTTTTGAATTCAGCTCTTCACAGATGAATAAGGTGAGGTACTCTCAGCAATGTGTGATGCACTCTTTAAAAAGTGAAAACTCCCAGGAGATTTGCAGTGTTACAGGAGTGGGTCGGGAGCCTCTTGTCTTTAATACTAAGCTCAGAGAGACCACTTAGCTACTCTCAGCCCCCTCCTATAACTGGTCATCCTTTGCTTTTTTTGGTTCACAGGATGATCAGACTTTTGTTCTTATACACCAGAAAAATCATGCATTTGAAATCCCTGCTGTAAGCAAGTCTGCCCAATCCATCATTTTTTCTGCTATATTCCTGAGAGCAGCTAGTTTGGAAAAGTATAGTCCATGCCAGGCCAAGTGAGCTCAGCAGAGGAAGAAGAAATATATAGTGGTTTATGAGCATGAAGAGGAAAAGATTATTCTGGTGGGTTTTCTGTCTTCATGTTTGCTTTGTTTTTTTAGTCTTAAAAAGATCCAAATTCTCACTTTTAATTTTAATCCAAAGGGAAGCAGCTAGTTTGACATATTAGGAACATGGTACTTGAAACCAAAGAGATTTGAGTTTGAAGTTGTAAGTTGTTACCTTAGACAAGGTTCCAATCTTTCTGAAATTCAGTTTGTTGTCTGTACAGTAGGAATAATAGTGGGATATCATAGTGTTGTTAGGAGGGTTAAATAAGATCTTGCATGCGGGATCCACAGCGCAGGGTATTAAGCACAGCGAAAGGCTTGCTATGTCTTTACTAACAAGGCTGTCCTTCATTTCTTCCCATTGGAAGATATGTTGTCACAAAATATATATTAAGCATTCTTATTGAATATGATTTAAACATTTTAATAAACATGTCTTGAGTCTAAGATTTAAGACTTTATAGAGGGCTTAGACATGATTGGTTTCTTGGTGATTAAGTAGTGGGCAGTCCAAGACACTTGTTTTATGACACGTTTAGGTGAAAGTACTGAATGAAGCTCTTAATAGTAACAGCCCCTTTAATTAGAGAAACAGATTAGAGGCGTCATTCCTGGCATGGGGGAAGGAGGGTGGGGGTGGGGGTAAATTTTCTGCTGCAGGGGAGTAGCCCTGGGTAAGGGTCCCAAAGAACTGCTGAATTAAGGAAACTTGGAAACTAAAACATGCAAGAGTTTTGGTTGTTGTTGTTTCTTTATGAGAAATTGAGCTTTTGCATTCCAGTGATATTAAGGAGAAAATAATTTTTCAGAGGAAAAGAAATACTTGAGAGAGTTGTGTTGTCTGTCAGATTCACATATTTTGCTTTAGAGAAAGTAGACCTATTCATTGTGTAAAAGCAATCATTTGTGTACAGATTTGCTCTTCTGGAAGCTATCAGTAGCCATGTAGGGTTAAAGAGTTTTCTCTTTTCCCAAATGGTTTTATATGTTATTTATGTATTTTGTGTTGTTTTGATTCTTTAAAAATGTAATCTCTGTGAGGTCAAGGTTCTTACATCTCTCAAAGCATGGAGATAGGCTCTAAATAAATAAATAATCTTAATTTTAAAAGATTTTTTAAAATATAAAAAGTAATATGAGATTATTATAGTTTGGAAAAAAAAAAAGGAAGAGAAGTCATGCACAGTTCCACCATCTAAAAATAATTAACTTTAACATCTTGGTGTACTTTCTTCCAGACTTTTTTTTCTATTAGTAAGAGACTTATGCTAGATATTTATGATTATGAATATATATGTTCTCAAAGATCTTCTCCTGTTGAGTCCAGGTGTTGTAGGACAGAAACTAATGGTAGCCAGGCAAAGTGTGTAGACACAAAAATAGGGATGACAGGATCACAAAGAAGGGTATAATACCCTTGGGTTCTTAGTCCAGGACATGCACATCTCTGTAGTAAGAAATGAGGTTTCCCCAAGTGGAATAAGATTGCCCCTATGATGAGCAACAAGGGCAATAAAACGACCCAAATTTGCTGTGCTGTAGTAGTCGTCCTGTATTCAGGAAAGAAACATTCATTTCCACAACTCCAGTTTTGAATATACTTTTTCCCCTTAGAATCTCCTTAGAGCTTACATTATTATTTTTATTTTTATTTTTGAGTTGGAGTCTCACTCTGTCACCCAGACTGGAGTGCAGTGGCCTCTCCTGGCCACTGTAGGCTCAACCTCCTGGGCTCCGATGATCCTTCCTCCTCAGCCTTCCGGGTAGCTGGAACTACAGGTGCGCGCTACCACGTCCGGCTAATTTTTGATTTATTGTAGAGATGAGATCTCGCCAAGTTGCCCAGGCAGGTCTCGAACCCGTGGGCTCAGGCAATCCACTCACCTCAGCCTCCCAAAGCGCTGGGATTACAGGCGGAGCCACTGAGCCCGGCCAGGGCTTACATTATTATCACTAACTCCAAATTTGGAGGGGGAGACTTAACCACGAGAGGATGGAGGAGTGTGAAGCATGAGCAGATTATCTATGATAGCCCTCAATTCCGAAAGACTATATTATCTATTCAGTTACATCTTTCTTTATACATGCTTTCTAGTATGGACCATACCCCTCTGACATCTCTCTTGCTGACTCATACCTCATTCTGTTAAATTTATCCATTGTTGGACAAAGACTGGAAGAATGGACATGGCATTGGGAAATGTGGAGAATTTCCAAAGATCACTCGAAGAGAGAAATGATTTCATTGCAGTTCTCCTGATGGGACATCACAAACCTGCTATTCTCATCTATAAAGTGAACCTTTTTATCCCCCTCCCCCAGTTCCCTTGTCTCCATCTGCATGCCTTGCTCAGGTGGACTTCTTTGCTGAAGAGCAGAGCATAATATTCTTCTAGTTTGCCTAGCTCTTTGGCATTTAAACAAACCAGAGAAATGCATAAATTTAGCAAAGGATCGAGGCCAAAGTGATGGCTGAACTGGCATCATTTCACATTTTTTATGCTCTGTATTTATAGCAATAAATTTCAAGTAAGGAAATAGATTGCAAGGAGTATGCTGTATTAGGAAGGAAGTTTGCATGCTTCTGTGGCTTATGGGTATCTTAGTATAACCTTCTTTCTACTTCTCTGAGTGAACTGTGCCATTCTAAGAGCGAGAAGATACACTGTGACAACTGCTGCCTCCATGACTGCTACATTCTAGGCATTGCTGGGAATTGCATATGTTAACCTAAAAAACAGACAGGGCCCATTTTTTAATGGGTGGATGACAGTGTTATCCTAAAATTGGGTTTTCTAGTCATTGAGACCTTATGAAGCTTTAATAATATGAAGGAAATTTTTGTTCCTTGTCTTCTCTTTTGAATCAGCAGTTGGTCACAGTTCAGAAATGAGTTGCCAAATGACTGTTTACTTAGTAATGATGCTATTTAAATAGTAATGATTATGGTAAATAGTAACAGCTAATTTTTTAAAAGATACCAAGCTAAAAACTTTCCTGAATTTTCTCATTTAGTTCTCTCAACAACCTTGTAAGTCTTATATTATTATTATTATTCCTGTTTTATGAATGAAGAAACCTAATTTTCTGAGAGCTTAATTAGCTTCTTTTAGAATGTAGTTCATAGATATTCAGAGTAAATAAAAGATACCAGGAAAAATCCCCTCAGTGAAGCATGTTTTTGCACACATATTCCATTAATTAGAACTTTTTGGAGAAGGACCCTGTTTTCAAACATGAGAAAACTCCCTTAGAGGTTTTAGTCTTCGTGAGTCTTATACACGTATGGTGAACTCAAATGAGCAAATTGGGTTGTTGGATTTGAGGTTGTAGGAGAAAGGGGTTGTTTGTGGGAGATTTTAAAGTAGGAGTGCTGGTGAACATAGAAGTCTACTTTTAAAAGGGGGACAGGCAAGCAAACTGACTTTCTGTGTTCAAGGGCACAGGGTAGGGCAGAACATCAAAGACAGACTCCACCTTCTGCTGAAATTCACCTTTTACCCCATTGATAGATTTCTTATATGTCACCTTTGAGACACACACTGAAGCTTAGGGTTCTATAGAACTGTCAAATAAATTGTATTTACTTCAAGGACAGCGCAGTATCCACCTGCAAGGATATTTTAGATTTTAGAAAACATGACATTTGAATTCTGTTTATTATCTGATTTGGACTGTGAGCCTATGAGGTAGGCACGGCATTATCTTCATCTTTATGCCCCCAGTGTCTGGCAGGTAACACAGTAAAGACTCCATAAAGCTTTGTGAATAATCGAGTGATCAAAGGAATGAATGAATAACATGCATAAAGTTTTCTGTCAACTAGTAAGCATCTGCTTATGAATTTTAAAGAACCTCATTTTATATAACATTAAAAAGAGCGTGCATAAGATAGTTAATATTAACAGTGTTAATATATATAGCAATTGTCCTTATTGGTAAGAGAGAAATTTGTGGCTTGATTCATAGAAGAAAACTTGTAATTCAGTATGGCTGGTACCATACATACCTTCAAGCACAGACGCTACATTCACACTTGCAGACCCCTACCCCGCCCAGTGTCTGGGTTGAAGCCCAGACTGAGGTTTAGCTGGAGGAAGAAGGAGGCTGTGTGGTTAAACCACTTGTGGATAATCGAAAGTAGACCATACTTATTTTCAATTTGGCAGCTGCGTTGGCTTTTTACTAAAGTATGCAGTTTTCCCTGGTTCCACTAATGTTGTCTTCACACTGTGGCCTGCTCACCACTAGTGGTCTGGCAGGGACATCTGAGGAGGCTTACCATTGCTCCCCTCTGACCGTGCCATGGCCCATTCCAGTGCTTTCCTTGACTCGGCTGTGCTCTCTGGTATCAGGCAATTGGATCAAATGCAGTGACTGCTCAGAAGAAAAAGCCAGGCAGAAATCAAGAAAGCATAACCCCAAGGATAATAGTAATGAGACTTTAAATTAAAAATGACCCAAGTTTGAAATGCAGCATATGAAAATGCTGTGGCTTCTCCAACTGTTTCACATGCTTTGATTCAGACCGTTAGAAATATCTGGTGGGCAGCTGATGTTTGAGTCCACTAATGCATCAGTCTCAATGCTCCATATTTGAATACCATTTCAGCTAGAAGCACAGGGCGCCTGATATAGATTATGTGTGAATGTTCCAATGTCAACAGGAGATGAGGGTTGTGAAGATATGTGGTCACGTGGGACAGGCCGCACATCTCGATCTCCAAGGATGAGTTAGTCTGTGTAACCCCATTTGTGACAGGGCCTGTGTTTTTTCCCTTTTCTGTTTTCAAACCCAGTGTTAGATATGCCATTTAAATCTGCACTGGCACATGGACCTGGTTTCCCACCCAGACTGAACTTGAGCTAGAAGAACCTCAGCACAGTAGGGATCTTATTTTACTGTTTTCCCAGGATAAGATGCCTTTGAAACCACATTCTGTGTGCAGAAAGTTTATTATTGCTTGAGTACAATTCCTTGGGAAGGAAAGGACATCAGGGGTTTTGTAAAGCAGTAATAAAATCCACTTTTCCCTCTAGCATTTACCAACAACCTTGCAATCTGGTGGCTTGAAATAATGGTCAGAGTGCACGTTACTCAACTTCTCCTGGCTACTCCTGCGCTTTCACATTGTGTGCGTTTGGCGACCCACCCCAGCACCAGCCAAACAGTTTGAGACCTGCTGACGCATCGGGCATGTATAGGGACTTGGTTGTACCTTTCATGACCAGCAGGGAAGATGCTTGCCAGGCAAGGGAGAACCAAACTGTTGACCTGCATGACTTAGAAAGCACCGCTGAGTTTTACTGGAAGTATGGGAGTTTGGAAGCGCTCCTCAATCAAACGCAAACCCTCAGGGGGGTCAGCTGCGTTTGGGCTGGGTTCTTCTTATGCAGGCACGGAGAGTGTCATTGTATGACTACATCTAGGCCTGAGTGGACAGTTGATTAAGAAGATACCAATTTGTGGATTGTATCAGAGAGAGAATATTCCACTCTGATGATCACGAGGATGCACACTCTTGTGTCCTACTAAAGATTTATCTGGATATTCCTTGCTGGAAGTTGCCTTTCCAGTTTGGCTTGAACCACTTGAGTTAAATGGAGCTCTACCCTCAGCCCTTGCAGGTAAAAGAAAACAAAAACAAAAACAAAAAAAGGAAAAAGAAAATTCTGGAAGCAAGAATTTTGCTAATATTAATATCTTATGTGTCATCTTTCAACGATGGGGATTTGGATTAGAAGCCAGAGAGCGGTGTTTGGCTGATGGAAGTTAAAAGTTGGGCTAATAATAAATTACATTTGCATATCAGTTAACAGCTTGTGAAGTGCCTCACATATTAGTTGTGCTTTATATTCGCTCACTGAGGAAGAACAGCTATTAATACCATTGTCATCATTCCCACTTTCCATTTTATAGATAAGAAAATCGAGACTCTCAGAATGTAAGAGATTTTCCCCAAATTATTAAACTGTTACTTCTGAGTCTGGATATGTGACAAGCCTCTGTTCCTAGTTCCTGTGCTTTCGCCTCTATGATATATTGTAGCTAAGCCAGCTTTCTGAGAACTCTGTCTTATGGAGTATGTGGACACCATAGGAGATTTGAAGATGTTTTGTAAGTGCATATTTGTTTACTACCTCAGTAACCAGTATAGCAAACGGCACTGAAGTTGCATATTTTGCTTGCTAGAATCAGTGTGAACTAGGCCTTAGTTCTGAATTACCCTAAAAATTAACTCCTATATTTAGTGATCAAGTTTGTAAAACACTACAAAGATCAAATAAGTACCACAAAAGAAGCGGCCTGCAGTGAAATATTCATTAAAATGCAGGTGTTTCTCAGTGCATACATTTCTTTTAAAGCTAAAAAAAAAAGTAGTACCCAAACAGAATTTTTTGCATTGCTTTAAAATGCGTTTTTAATAAAGAGACTCAAAAAATACATTTGATGGCTTTTCCAACATTGTCTAACTGCTAGAAACGATTTTACTGTCATTTGAAGTATAAACTCTTTCATGCCACTTACAAGAATATTTCCGTTATATGTAACACAGTTGGAAAGTTCTAGTGAGGTCATAACCATGCAATTACTGGTTATATAATGCTGTACATTTTTGATAAGCATGTTCCAAGTTTTCCTGTTCTGAAAACAAATGTGTTAAAATTACCTGCTGTTGAAGACAAAAGACCACAACTTTATTAGGAGACATCATTAGATATTTTTAGAACTAGGTAAAAAAATCAAAGGACTGGATGCAAAATTAGAAGACTAACCCCACTGATGAAAATTGAGTTCCTTCTGTAATTGATTAATGTAAAGATCCCTTCCAATGATGACCACCGAATAGAAAAGACTTTTAAAGTAAATCTCATCATTGTTGTAGAAGTGTAACTTATTCAAGCAGGTGAGATAAGCCAATTTCATATCTATCAAGCTTTAATTAAATAAGGATGATACTATTTGATGTGTAAATTACTTCTGTTTTATACTGCCTGTAAGAATCAGGTCACTACAAAATAATTACTTCAGTAACATGATGATCAGGCATATTTCAAGACTTGCTTACCCCTTTTTCATGTGACTCAGTGTCAGATTCTGCCCTCTGCTCTTCCTAGGTCATTCTGACCCCAACAGGTAAACTGAACAGAAGGACATGAAGACCCAAACTGCAGTACATTTGATCAGCACTCACATGCCTTGCTTTAGTTAAATAATCCCTTGATATACAGTCATTCCCCAAATTGCTGATGTTTCCAGTTACAAGGAGAAATATCAATAGCTATGAACTTTGCATGGTGCTGATGAACCGTTACAGTGGTATCTTGGCACCACCTTGTTGTGGTGACATCGTTCCAGTTCATTTGCCCATTCCCTGTATCAAAGGGTTTGGCCATTATTGAACATCACTGTGTGCCATTCATGGGGATATGTCGATCACATTTTTAGAATGACTGTAAGGTTTGTGTAATAATCCAGTACTGTCATCTTGTCATCTTTTCCTGGAAGATGCATCTGCAAAGCTTCAATAGTTTTTAACTTATGGGATGCCCAACTCAATACTGTGGGCTTCAGTTTTTACCTTGTATGTTCATGTGTATATAAGTAAAGAAATGTATATGAGGACTATCCAGGTGAATATAGGAATTTCAAAGGAAGGCATCTGCTTCTTTTTCTGAGTAGCAGGTAGATGGAGTGTCATGGTGGAACATAGGGGTTGTCTCAGTTGGCTCTTGAATAGAAAAAGTCTCATTGTTTTAGCTGAACTGAATAGTACATTTAGTTTTTAGATACCCAATCAATTCAACAAAACATGACAGATTGCTCAGGTAAATTAATTGCCTTTGAGACAAATGTTTGAAATAGAGATTCATGTACTATCTCTGCTATCAGCTTGTAGCAATAACCTTTACTGTCCTATTTTCTGTATATATATTCTCTAGAAAGGGATTGATTAAACTTCTAAATAGCTGTATCTACAGTATGAACTCTATTAATGTACATAGCTATGCCTGAAAGAGAACTATATGTAATTATACAATTTTTGGTTAAGGTAAGGGATCTGTGTTTTGTTTTTTCTTCTTCTTCTTAATGTTCCTTTAGCTGTGTTTCAAGAGCTGTTCAGGAACACAAGTTTTGGTTAATAATCCATGACAGAGCTAAAGTCAAGAGGGTACAGTCCCACAGGGCTTGAGCCGGATCTTGTTGGGAAAAACTCAAGATTGGGAAATGGAACTTTAGTAGGCACAGGTCAAAGGAAGATATGAAACATTTGCCTCACAACCCCATACATGGTTAACCTTTATTTTGGAGGGGAAAGGCTTCTCACAATCTTACTGCAGAAGGAGGAAAAAAAAAAGCCTCACTTCAGTAGATTATACACTCTTAAATGTAACAGAATATAGGCCTAAGATGACACATTTTATTCAGCCTGAGCTCTGCCGCATAAGGGCTTCGGGCTTGCTTATTATTCACAAATCTCAATTTCTTCAACTCTAAAAAGGTCAGGGTAATACCTATATGGTGACATTGTTATGAGGAGGAATGAGGGTAATTCCTAAAAGTGTTTAAGATAGTCACTAACCAGAGAAGATACTTAATAAATGTTGGTTTCCTTCTTGTTTAGCCAAAGCTTAAGGCAGAAAGCTCATAGGGCGTGTTTATGTGTTTCATGAGTTCAGTAGCATTTGCCAAACATATTTACCACATTGTTGCTAAGTAATTAAAACAGAAGAACACATATCTCAATATGCAGGGGCATATTTTGTAATGGAGGTGCCACTCCTTTTTAGTGATACATTGCTGACTCTCACTTTGCCTCTGCATCTCTGAATATGTTACAATGTGAAATATTGCTTGCAGCTCTCAGGGTCTTCTGATGGAAATGGGGGTTGTTCACTGAATGTCCATGTACTGACTTTGAGAGGTCTGAGAATCCTCTGAATTGATACACGATGTGATACATGTCGGTGAATATAGCCGTAACTCAGTGTCTGTAGAGAATTGGTCCCAGGACTCTCCCACCCCGGAAATACCCAAATCCGCGGGTGCCCAAGTCCATTATAGGCAGTCCTCCAGGTCCATGGGCTCCATGTTTGTGGATTCAACCGACCACAAATGGAAAATACTCCTCATTATGTAAAATTTGCAACATACGTCCCAGTAAAAAGAAGAAAATCAAATCAGCTAAGGAAAATAATTATTAAACTTTTACCAGTTTGGGGTTTAGTCTCTAAACATATGTATGTATTTTTAAAAATCTCTTTAAAAGTAATGCTGTTTCCTGTTATTATATATTCTTCTACAGAATCACTTCAGTGATTGTACTGTATTTCATGATACTGCAGGACCATTATTTGTGAAATCTGTTCTGTGATGGCTATTGAGTTTTTGCAAGTTTTGCAATTATAATTAATGTGGCAATTGGTATCTGTATAGCACAATAATGACTGTATTTGTAGATCATCTTCATAAAAAAGTAATATTAGCTTGTGTTTTAAAACATGCTTTAAACAAAACAAAGTAATATGGAATTAATCAACTCCACCCTAGTATCCTTTATTATTACTTGCATACTTTGTAAAATAATTGCTTTTTAACTACTAAGGTCAATTATTTCTAAACTTTTTAATTTTTTTTTGAGTTGGAGTCTCATTCTACACCTAGGCTGGAGTGCAGTGGCATGATCATGACTCATTGCAGCCATCCTTCTCTCTCAGCCTCCTGAATACCTAGGATTACAGGTGTGCCCCACAACACCTGAAAAATATTTTTTGACTTTTCTGTAAAGATGAAGTCTCGCTGTGTTGCCTAGGCTGGTCTTGAACTCCTGGGATCAAGTAATCCTCCTGCCTCGGCTTTCCAAAGTGTTGGAATTATAGGTGTGAGCTACCACACCCGGCCTTCCAAACTATTTTTAAAATGTATGAGCCATATGGCTTTGACGTGCATGCATGGTCTAATTATTAAGCTTACAACCAGCTTATATTTAGGGAAATACCAACTATCTAACATTATTTTAAATAATAGAACAAAGTATAATAGCTTTCCCTTGGGAGTGGCAGGTAAACTATGGCATTGATGTGGAGGCATGTTTTGTGCCATTGTCTTCCTGGTGATGAGAAATAAGTGAAGAATTCCTTGGGTCTTAAGGAGGAAGAAGGAAGGACTCTAAAACCCACAGTGTTAGTGTTTATATTTTTGTGATAACCTGTAGTTTCTTGTTTGTTTTCACAACCCATGGCATTTTAACTCTGTGTGTGTGTGTATGTGTGTGCACATGTATGTTTTTTCCCTGTCCATGTTGCCTCCCTGTGCATCCTAGAATATCTTAAGTGCCATTGGCATACTTTACACCATCCCTCCAATTTGTGGATTTGTGGGCTAGTCCAGCAACAGGCTTTGGAGAAGTTACTTGCTACTTTATTATAACATACTTAAACTCAATAGCAATTCAGGCCTTACTGGGTATTTACCTAATTTATTGTGGCAACGCGGTATTTAGACCACTGATTAAGTGAAGTTTGTCAGTATAGTTAAAAGAAATTAGAGATACTATCATTGTTAAATCACTTTACAATTCAAAGAAGAATTGTAAACATATGAATCCATTTAATTATAATAGTGCCAATTATAAGAGAAATTGTAACGCTGGGAACAGTGGCTTTCATGTAATCATAATAATGGCATGTATTTATCTTGGTTTGGCAAGTTAGGCCTTTCTTTAATACTTGGCTTTGCCTAAATAGAATGTGGTTTGCTGAAACCCACAATAACCCCCACAACCTCCAATTTGTTATTGCAGAAAATACTGAACAATAATCATGCGGTATGAATGATTAATGTATGCATGGCTTAGTAAGTATATTTGAGGTTTAAAAAGTGTTTTTATTTACATTCTTCTGTTGACTGAAGGTATAAAACAAATAAATATGAATCTGCGTGTTAAATATTCTCATTGCTTTCCATACAAGTATTTGCAGCGTGAGTATGATTGTAGCTTCAATTCATTGTTTCTGTGCTTTTATTTTGTTTGCTCAACACCTATTCTTTAAATCTATTTCAGCTGTAGTATTTGATATCTAATTCATTTTTAAATGTACTAAGTACTTTGAAAATAGCTTCCTCTAAATGTGGAAATAATAAATTTAATAATATCTCAAGGTGGGCAAATTTAATATATAATGTTGTATACAAATAATACCTATTAGAATAGGTATAATAGTTGTTTGAAGAGTATATGTTAAAAAAAATCATATTCTCTATTTGATAAGATTGCTATTATTATTGAGGAAGAGGTGCTATCTAGTGGTATAAACAAAATTACTGTAGGATTGGAACATTTCTACACTTTAATCTCAGGGCTTTCATTTATTTCTGTTTCCTGCTTTCAGAAAGATAATTTGCAGCAGTTTCACACTGTGCACTGGTAGAAGTGACAGGAAATCCTACTTTGCCTAGAAGAGAAGGAAGGAATTTAAGTTAAAGAGAACTCTGATAACTTAAAGAAATTTATGTAGGTCTTTATTTTAAGAATAAATAGATCGCCCATAGACACTCAGAATGTATTGTAAAAACTGTACATTTTAAAGAACAGCAGACATCCAAACTGTTGATCTTTTTTTCTTCTACAAGACATAGCACCAACAGCAAAGACACACAAGTGGTAGATTTTAAAAATTGGCATCCTGAAAGGGTTAATATTTTTATTACTTGAAATTTGATATGAAATTGTGGGTAACCCATGACATGGTTAGGAGTACTTGATTATTCTTTTCTCAATAAATAAGAGTGGCGTACAGTTAATTTCAGCACTGTAATTGAGCAATGCATTCTGGGAAGTTGAAAAGCACTGTAAGATGAGGAAATGTTTTAGGGACTAATCATGAGAAGAAAGGAGCCTTTCATAGCCCGTATGATGCTGTTGTCGGAGCTAAAGGCAGATAATGATTCAGTAATAATGGTACATTGTGAATATTTAAGCTGAAAAGATTTGGGCAAAATGAACAGACATTGTTGGTTTGTTAAAACGGAGCATTTGGTCTTTGGGCTTCAAAAGCACTCTGAACTCAGTACAACATTTTTATTCAAAAATTTTCCCTAAAACAGGATACTTTTTAAATAAGTTATATCAAACACCATCACTATAAGAAGTTTTAAAATGATCTACTTGTTTTACATTTTGCCATGGAAATTGATAGTGTGGGTCCTTTTATATTACAAAGAAGTTAAAAAGTTTTATGTGTTTTTCTTCTTATATGTCTTTTTAATTTAGTTGGTAGAAGCAATATCTTTAAAGAACATTTTCATAGCAGTGGTGTAAAATATTAAATATGAATCCAAGAGTGTCCAGTTGCAAAAAAAGTCAGGTAATTTGCATTTGCTTCTAAGGTTTCCATTACACTGTTCATAGTCTTGTATCTGGGTTTCTATGTGCTCTGTCTTTTTCTCCTCATTACTATGTTTTCAGCCTGTTTGTTTTCATTCTTAAATCCTCTGCTAAATGCAGATTTATACAGCTCTAGTTTCCCATTTTGGGGTGAATGTTACCAGGAGCTTAAGGGTTGAGTCCTCATAGCCTTCCTTTAACTTAGGAAGAGATTTGAGCCCTGAGCTGAGAAAGGTGTATAGTTTAAAACTTACCCATTTTAATGACAGGTGTTGAGAGTAAGTAGCACATCTGGTAAAAAGCTAGATCCTGTTTTGCCAAAGTATAGGTGAAATGCTGCTTTATAAAGCCTTAAAATGGGATTCAATTGGAAAAGAAAACTTTTTTAGAATAGATTCTAAGTCAGTATTCCACCTTTATGTATATGAGATATGTATATCTCCAGTGAGCTCTCATTTATTATATATATGCTACAATGACATAAATAATTCCAAGTCTGGTATTTCTTTTATAAATATACTTTCCATGTGCAGTTTTATACAAAGACTGAAATGAAACAGATTTCTAAGGCTATGCAAATGTTTTTTCTTGAGTAAAAAAATGATTACTTATTAAAAATGGCCTCACAATTTAAACCGAGATAACTTTTTTCATGTTTCTGCTCTGAGATTTTTTGAAGGGAAAAAATGTTGCAGCGTGTTTACACTAACTTTCATTTTTACCCATATGCTTTAAATCTGTGTATTTGTTTAACCAAATATTGTTTATTTTAAGTACTGTTTAATTTTTCTTTTTAATTGGAATTTTTTTAACGGCAGTTGTTTTAAAATTAAGTGAAACAAAATTGCACTATTTAAAGAACATTTTCTTCAGGAGTTTGAACTGAGAAGTAAATCCTTTATTACTATTAGGTGAGACTAGTCTTTGGGCAGGAAATAGGCAGAGACCAGAAGCAAACATAAAATAGAACAAATGTTTACTAGGAAAATGTGCTAAAAGATTCTTGCATCTTTTTTTTTAAGTGGCTTTTATGAAAGGTACCATGTGCAGCTATGAGCAGAAGAACCTTTCCCTGTACTTCTTCAAGGAGACAAAATTTGGATTTTGATGCTATACCTGTAGAATCCTGCAGTTTTTCAAATGTGATCAGGGAAATTGAGAATGAGGCTGTTTGGAAACTCCAAAAAAAATTTTTTTTTTTTTTTTTGAGTTGGAGTCTCACTCCTTCGCCCAGGCTGGAGTGCAGCGGCAGGCACGCTCACAGCCACCCCAGCATCGACCTCCTGGGCTCCAGTGATCCTTCCGCCTCAGCCTTCCGAGTAGCCGGAACTAGAGATATGCGCTACTATGCCTGGCTATTTTTTATTTTTTATTATAGTGACGAGGGCTCGTCAAGTTGCCTGGGCTGGTCTTGAACCTGTGGGCTCAGGCAATCCGCTCACCTCACCCTCCCAAAGTGCTGGGATGACAGGCTGAGCCACCGAGCCCGGCCTCCAAAAATTTTGATTTAGTATTAGAACATAAGATAAACGTTCCAAATTAAATTTTAGAATTTTTCCATAATCACTTTTTGACTTTTTCTTAGATGTCACATAATTCCAGAATTGTCTGTTGTAAATACTGTGTCTGAGAGTGTGGAATTCTCATTTGATGTTAAACAGTAGTTTTATTTAGAATAATAGTTATCTCCCATCCTTTCTCTGTATTTCTATTTATTCAAATTCACATTTTCTAATTAGATAACCCTGTGACCAAAATCAAGATCATTGGGGTTGCTAAACTCTATTAACAAATGCCTTGAGGTTTCCTGAGGATATCAACTAAAACTTCATCACAGAAACCTCCTAGAAAAATTAACCTTAAATTTTGTTTTAAATAATTTAACGCCCATATTCAGAAACCAGCCTGTTTGAAAACTGGCCTCTCCACTTACAAATTACCAGATGGTTCTTGCCTAATATGAAGAGAAAAGCTTGCATTAGAGCTTTTGGGGGTGGAGGAGGACTTTTAGTGCTGACAGGCTAGCATTGAGATATAAAACTGTAGGGTCAGACAGTGTGTTTAAAATAGGGAAATTATTAAAGACTTTCAATTAGTTTTTAAGAAAGGTTTTATATTGTCTTGAATTTAGCCTGCCAATTTAATTTTAAACAATTTTACTTAAATCTACCTTTAAAAGCTCGAGTTAAAAAGCTGGCCAAAATCTATTTCTTAATATGTGCATCTAATAATATGCTCCATAGAAAAAAGGGTGGGTTTTTTGGTGAAATAAACTTTAAAAATATATATGCACTCTGTTGTCCCTTTTGGAGAGTCACAATGCACATTAATATGTTAAAGGGTCTGAGAACTTTGTTTAACCTAGCAGTAGCCACACTTATTTGTCAGTGGAGCTTTTTTGCTTGTAGCCCCCCTATTAACCTCCCAACAGTATATCCTTAGTCTTTTCTCTGCTTTGGAGTAAAGAAGCTTCCTCTGTTCAGTCCCCTTGGTGTAAAAATCATCTTCCCGCTTACCCTTCTTCTTCTCTGGAGCCCTTAAAAATGGACACGTTGCAGTCTCCATTTGGGAACCAAGTACCCAGAGGTGGGGACTGCGTCTCAGAAGCAGTGATACTTGATTCCGTTGTCTCACCTCCTCCGCTCCTCATCCATCCAGTCCATTGCAATTTACTCTAAGTACTTCAAACTGTGTCCTTGGAAGACAGAGTTGCCTGGAGCTATTCCAAGTTGGCGGAGGGATGTTCTAATAAAGCTCTAAGTGGTACTACTTGCTGATCAAGAGGAGAGGATAAGGGTGTTGAAAATGCAATGCTACAAAGTTCACTTCATAAGACTCTAAAGACCATTTTTAAAAGGTCTCCATTCCTTTCACCCCATAACGTTGAGTATTGGAAAGATTTACTAATGAAGCTCTCTTTTGACTCTCTCTCCCCTACCAAGAAACAGACTTTAAAAATATATTTTCCAGATTCATGACATAGGAATCTGTTGGACACTTCTACTCTGAGTTTGCTCCATTCCTAAAAATATGTTTTTATCATTTCTATTTTTTTGGGGGGGTGGGGACCAGAGGAAACTGTGAGAAGAAAACTGATTTGAAGGTTTTAACCTGAAACTCAGTAAATACTCAGTGTAAAACCATTACATGAGTTTTTCATATGCTTATTATCTTTCTGCACGGGAAAAAGATGGAGCAACTTTAACAGGAAATTTTATTTTGTATCACCAAGAGGAAATTTGCTTATTCTCATCTAAGGTGGACATCTTCAGAATTTGAAGAATAAGCACAAACTATTCTTTTTCTAGCATAATACCTATGTTGACCTCTACCTAGGAGATTTTAGATCGTGAGCATATGAAGCCCTCATTTGTATTAGAGATGAATTTATTTCGGTGTTTGAGCAGTTACTGAGAGCTAAAAAATATCTTAAAAAAAACCAAAAACCGTCCATACAATACAACACCAACTCTGTAATCCTTTTACCAAGTAGACGGTAGCAGTTCTAGAAGCTTGAATGCTGTTTTAAGAGACCATAAGCACATGTTTAAAAATTATAAGTAAAACAGGATCGTGACAGTAGTGCACATAGTCTAATGAGATAATATATCAGTTGTTAATAATTTTAAGATATCCACTAGACCAAAATGAAATGTTGGGTATCCAACAGACATGTGTGATAGAAGAAAGCCCAACTCCAGCGGGAAGACAGTATTTGCGTCCCAGTTAATGTGGTATGGTCGTAGCATGGCAGGGGATGAGTGACCAGCTGAGGTTATTAAACCTAAAGTTTTGCTTCATGCTATCGACGGAAAGCAGCCACTTGGTAAAGCCCGGGAAGTCACACGTGCCTCAATAGTTCGCACATAAAGACTTGTTTTAACAAGTCTCCAGATATGTATTTACATGATAGACCATACTAACACCTTTTAGTGTTATCTGTCAATCAAGATTTAATAATGCTCCTTGATGAAATGTATCTGGTGTTCATTTCCATTATGTTACTCTACTTATTTTGAATTTTGATGTATTCATTAAGAATTCATGGTCACCTGACCTCTTGGCAGCCATCCCTAAACTTCATATTAACTCTGCTTCCCAGGGATCACAGGGGTCATTTTAACCCCCGTAAAGCTGAAAGGTCCAAATAATCGAGTCCAAAGATGGTTGAAAGGGATCTGCAAAGTGTCCCCCCAAAAAGAAAGGTTTTATTTTACACGTTTGGCAGCCACCCCCTCCCATCTTTTTATTTTCATTTCTGGTAAAAGGATTTACATCAGACAGATATTATTAAAAGATTGTATTTAACACTCAGATGCATTTTGTTCTAAAACGAATGCTTGCTCAAGAGTCTTAGAAGGCTTCGTGGGAAGAGCAGAGCAATCTAAGCCATATGTATTGGGCAGGTTGCCAGTTGTTTGCCAATATGCCCAAGCCACCTGGCTGTGCATTCAGCCAAGCATGCCATTCCGACCAGCCAGCTTTAACCTCCCGGCTGCTTTTCAGCACTTAGGACCCTCCGAAGGCCTGGGAGCTGCTCTTCATCTCTCCCACGCCAGTAGCTTTCACTCACACAAACTGTACGACTGCACTGACCGGTGACTCTCCAACGCCCATTTTGAACGAGCTCTCCTTTTGTTTAGAGCACCATTCACTGGTGTTGAACCAGTGCCATAAGATGAGTCTGGAGATAGCAGACTGAAACCTTTACCCATATGCCATAGACAGACACTTTGACTGACAAGCAGTGTTTTTTCTCCCCCCCCCCCCACCCCCAAGCCTGTAGTGACGGGGTTTTGTGATTCTGGTTTGCTGAGATTTGGGCTGGCTTTGTTTGCCGCTGGTTTTAATTTTTATTTTGGGTGGTTCTAACTTTTAAATGTTTGGAAACGTTTGTTCATTTGGTTTCCCCTTTTTGTTTAGTTTAGAAATTGGTTGAGCTGTTTCATAATTTATTTATCAAGCTTGGTTTCATAATCTTTGGCAATCTAGGTCAGGAATCGTGCAGAACTGGCATGATTTGTTGGGGGAGTCTTGAAGACTGATTTCGTTGTTTTTAAGAGCCACAATAGAGAATGTTTTACTCCTGAAAGGTGGTATTCTTTCTTTTATCAGAACGTAAGAATCATAGAATTGTCTTATTTCCCTTTTTGCCTTGGCTCCCAAGAAACTCAGAGATAAATCTGATTCTTAACTTCAGCAAATATTTCAACCTAGGTTTTTGCCCCCACCACTTCTCTAACCCCTGCAGTTTTTGTTCATTTTTTTTTTCTTTCATGGCTTTAAATTCACATGCACATGTATGTATATCTAATATATGTTGGTGAACTACCTTAAATCATTTTCTGGAAGGTAGATGAAATAACTGATAAGTAAATACAACTTCAGAATGAAAACTTTAGTCTAATTAAAGTCTTTCAGTGGACTTTCCTGGTATAATAAGCAGGTGTCTCAGATTAATTATTCCATGTTTCCCATAAGGAGAGCTGTGATGATTCGGGCTAAGAACTTTCATTATTATACATCTCTGTGCTAGCGTTTGGACTGGCCAATTTATTATTTCCCATCAGTATTGAGGTCTGTACATTCTCAAGTTGATGCCATTTCCCCCTTCCCGGCTCAATGACCACTATCGCTCAGATCTTGAAGATCTGTTTTGGCTTGGCTCCAATTTAATCAGTCTGAACAGATCCTATTGAGTAACTTGACTCATTCACCCTGCTGAAGAGAGTCTGAATACACCATTTCTGAGGGTTTTTTTCTTAAAACACACACACACACACACACACACACACACACACACACACACAAAATCTATTATAGTGTTCTTTTTTATTAGAATTGTCAGTCATTTCAGGAAAAACATGGGTTCTCTGTGTATGTGTGTTTTGGGAGCCCATTTTTCATGACCTTAATAAGACCCATTCGAATTGTAACATTTTGGCCAAAGTCCTGTGACACACTCAACAAAGCCGTGAGCAAGGTGGAGCTGCCTCAGCTCACAAGATGGATAGACAGGGCTGGGGGACGTGTCCCAGCGGGTTTCTGCAGTCTGTCAGAGGGGCTGCAGCTGTAACCACCCATCTGTGCGTCCTTGGCTTGGACTGGGCTTCGGGATGGAACATGCACCCTGAAGAAGGATGTTCAAAAGAAATGGGTGGTGCAGCTCAAATAATAATGGCCAGAATGTGACAGGGTTAATGTTTAAAGAGAAAGGCTATTGTGTTCCACAAACTGTAAGATTGAGCCTTTTGGCATTTCTAAAATTCTAAAGTTTCTGCAACATTCATTTTATTGCTTGTTTTTCTGGATTCTGCTGGAATGAAATACTGAGTTTTCAGTGTGTATGCTTTGTTTTTGTTTAAAATGTGTACATAAGGGTTTTCAACATAATGTTCAATCCAAAAGAATCCTGAAGATCATATTAAGAGTATCTTCCCTGATTTGTGCTTTTAGCTCATGATTTAAGCTTTCTATATTAGGTAGCTACGTTATATATCTTTGTTCCCGAGCATTTATCTCCTTACTCATTTTGAGATATAAATTTTTCTTTTGAAGACATTTGTGTTTAACAAAATCTCAATAATTCTGGACAAAGAAGAGATGGTTAATTATTTGTACCTTTAAAGGTTGATTATTTGAACCTTAAAAGAATCTTTTAAGAACTCATTAATAACAAAGAATGCAAATATCCTCCCCCCCAAATTTCTCCTCTTTTGATACAGGAGAAGAAATGAACATGTTTCATCTGAATTGTCTGAAATAAGTCATTAATAGATTCAGAGTTTTTTTAAAAAGCTACATGATTCTTTTATTGAATTTAAAAATGTTAAATTCCTCTGTACAAATCAGCTTGACCATTTTACTGAACTAAAAAGCATATCACTTAGGAAGATATTCTTAGAAAAATTAATTAGTATGCCATTTTCCCCAATATAACCTCACACACAAATTGCTCAATGATTATTCTTAAAATAAATATCTTTTGCATTCATGCTGGATACTTTGTGATACACTTGTAGTGCAATAACATTTTTATTCCATCTCTTAAAGATTTTCTCATATGCAGAGGCCTCAAAGCATCATTGCTGCCCTAGACAAGATCTTTAGGAAATGAAAACAATGATGACTGTTATCACCATTATTATTATTATTTTTTAGAGACAGAGTCTTGCTTAGCCTGAGTCACCCAAACTGGAGTGTGGTAGCAGAATTCTAGCTCACTGTAGCTTCAAACTTGGGGGTTCAAGTGATCCTCCTGTCTCAGCCTACTGAGTAGCTGGACCTAGAGATGCGCTACCACATCCAGCTACTTAAAACAAAAAAATTATAGAAATTGAGTCTTATATTGTCTTGAACTCATGGCTTCAAATGATCCTCCTGCCTTGACCTCCCAAAGTGCTGGGATTATAGGCATGAGCCACTGCACCTGACCTTATCATCATCATTATTATTTAATATTCTTCTAGAAGTTTTGGACAGTGTAATCATATATGAATCAGAAATAAGAGTTTCAACTATTAGAAGAGGAGACACAATTATCACTATTTTAAAATGATAAAATTATGTACTTAGACAAAGGGTTCAACCAAAAAATGTTGAAATTAATAAGAAAATTTAGCAGACTAACTCATTTAGAGATAAATGTTCCAAAGAAATAAATTTTGTTATACAGTCATCTCTACTAAAAGGTTGTAACAGAAAAAAAGATTCAGAAAAACAAATTTTAAAAACCCCACAAAGTATCTAGGAATAACCTTAAAATAATTTGTCTGTAATTCCAAGTTGCTGTTTTGAATTATAAGGGCTATATGAATGGAGAGGAATTGGCATCTAATGGTGGCCCCGCTTATGTGTTTCTCTCAAATCATAACTTGGAAGTTATCTCATACTCTTCTTCCATGTTTCATATCTAATCCTCTACCAAGTTCTGCCGAGTCTACCTTCTTACTAGCAGACATGTTAGTTCCCATCTTACCCCATGCTTCCTTTAGTTTGGACCTTTGTTATTTCTAGCCTAGACTATTTCTGCAGCCTCCTCTCTGCTCCCATTCTTTCTCTATCATCCATCTATTCATTACACTACTGCCAGAGTGATCTTTCCAAAATAAGAATTATCATTCCCTTGCTGACATCCCTTCATTGGCTTCACCCCACCACAGTTTTCACACTTGGGTACACCATGCTCCAGCTCCGTGATCTAGCTCTGTTGAAATGCTTACAGTTTCCAAGGTGCTGTGCTTTCTCAGAGACTCAGCCCTGCAGTATCAGTGTGGAGCATGGCATCGGGTTTCCCTACTTAGAATGCTCTCCATCTAAATGGCTACACGGCTCGCAAACCCCCACTCCTCTTGCAAAACTCAGTCTAAGCACCATATCATTTGCAAAACCGTTCTTGACACTTTCTTGCAAAGTTACAGACATACCCGTTTCTGTTTCCTTAGGACCTTTATACACTTCCATCCCGTGGTGGTTATCACATTATACTGTAGCGATGTACAACCCCCACTAGAATATGAAGCTCATTGTATCTCTAGCAGGTAGCCCAGGGGCTGGAGCATAGCAGTCCTCATTATTATTTGTTGAAATGTATATTTTTAAAAATCAGCTTTTAACGAATTTGATATTCATGAAGTTCTGTATTTCTGGGATGATTTTATAGTTATACAATGCTTTTCTAGTACAATTGCTTTAAAATTTCTCCATGTTCTTGGCACATTGGGACTAAACAGTGACTGAGTAGAAAGTATAACTACACATATACTTGATGTTGTAGCTGAAGTTTGACAAATGTTTAATGATTTTTCAAGAATAAAAATAAAATTTTATGAATTAGGATATGGCCTTTTATGTTGTCAGGGCTTATAATTTCTTTATTAGTTGTCATGCCTAGGTTAAGGTCATTAGCTTATTTGCTGACATTTGTAATCACATAATGTTTTGTTTAAACTAATAAATGACTCATAATTATATAATGTAAAATTCAGGTCCATTAAAAAAATACTTATCGGGCTCTTTTATATTCAACTTGGTGCTATTGCATTTCAGAAAGATATAAAACAGCTCAACCTTTAAAGAGGTTGTATAGAAGAGAAGATCTGTTTACATAACCACCATACCAAGATAAAAACAACAGGATAAGCTGGGCATGGTGGCATGTGTCTGTAGTCCAGCTACTTAGGACCTGAGGCAGGAGGGTCACTTGAGCCCTGGAGTTCAACACTGCAGTGAGCTATGCTCACACCTGAGAAAAGCCATTGCACTCCGGTCTGGACAACATAAAGAGACGCCCTCCCCCCATCTCAATTAAAAACAAAAGTACAAACCAAAACAATATTGCATTCTGGGAAAGCATATATTGACATTCCCATTGTATAGATAAGGAAACAGCTTCAAAGAGGTTCCATGACGTTACTACCAGTACCCAGCTGTTAATGATGGGTTTGAGTCTGGAACCTAGATTTTCTAGTGTTCGAGAGCTCAGAACAGAGTATAATATGCTAAAAAGAAATTTAATGAGTTGAGAAAATGTACTGCAAGTCTACCAAAGACTAAGAAACAGAACAGTGATTCATGATTTTTGTCATAGTGTACCCCTACTTTCCGTATACATTTACAGAAGTAAATATTGAGTCTATTTTATCTGAATAGTAAAGCATGGCACTTTACATCTTGTAGATATTCCACAACCACAACTTAATCCAAGTTTGCAAATACTCCTCTGAGTGACTGGGCTAGACTAAAAGGGAAAATTAAGCCATACATATTATATATGTACATATTTATGTAAAGCATAGTAGAGTGATATTGCATAAAAATTTTATTGCCCTGAGTTTGGGATGACATGTTGTAAGTGGTAAAGCCACTAGTGAATTATGCAGGTCATCTCAACTAAATGCCAATAAAATGTTTTTACTGTATCACATCATCCGGTATTTTGCCTATGCTACAAATTTAAAGAGAACCAGTTTTAGAAATTTCCAGAGTTGTAAAAGTTTTTATTGGCCCTATATTTCAAACTTGCGGCCTGTAAATATTAGTTCCATTAATTGTGGCAAAAATTAATGCACAGATTTAAAAAAGCACACACACTCGTGACAGCAGGAGTCTTGTCTTAAAACATGCTTCTTTCAAGTTGAGTTCCGTTTTTCCTGCTCTAAGTATAAGCATGCTCTTTCTCCTCTCTTCCCTTTTAACGTACATCTTTTCCCCTTTTCAAAAATCATCTCAAGCTTCATCTCTTAAAAGTTCTCTGCAGGTACTTCAGTTGCCCCTAGTTTGGTCTTATTTTTCTAAACTCTTGCTTCCACTCGCTGCACATAAATTCATTTGGCAAGTATTTTTTGGTTGTGTTGTGACCACTCTTTTAGTTCTGGCTTATTATTAAGGTTTGTTATCATTATTAAACTTTTAATTGAATGTATATTGTCTTCCCAAGTAAATTCTAAGCTCCTAGAGCATGTGATCAATGCCTTTATATTCCCTCTGGGACATTGTTTTTTTTTTTTTTTTAAAGGCATGTTCTTTTTTCCCTATCCTCCTGTCTTCCACATGAGCACCAACCATATTCTTGCCTAAGCTATGCATTGGATATTGAGGTGAAAGGCAGCGTGGAAAAGAATATATAGAAATGGTGTTCAAACGATTATGTGCATGAAACTCATTTGGAAGGAATTGTTAAGAAAGTATGTTCCCAAGCCATAAATGCCGAGCTTCAGAACTGGGAGCCTAAGATCACCACTTCTGAATACCAGGTAATTCAGATGCAGGGGGCCCACAGACTACATCTGGAGAAATACAGATCTCTAGGCAATAGGAGAAAGTTCTATAAGTTGTTCTTTATAGAAGACATAGTGCCATGTTGTATAAAAAGGCCTGTGGTAGTGACATGCTCCAGGTGATTAAGGAGCCCAGTAAAGGTGCACTCACCAAAACTGGGGACTGTCAGAGGAGTCATGGCATAGTTGGTGCTTAATACTTGCACAGTGAATAGAAGAATGAATATTTGAATTTAGAATGGGACGGAGGCAGGAATTGGATCGAGGCCGTTGAAGTCTGGGGCTTTATAACCTTGAACAAATTCCTTAACTTCTGTGAGCCCAAATTTCTTTATTTATAAAATTAGAATGATAATTGCCACTTCCAAGAGGCTTTGTGTGTGAGGGAAATTAACAGATATAAGGAAAGCACAGCGCTGACGCAAAGGCATTCACTTAATAATCACATTTCCCTCTTGTGCCTGCTACCTCTTGGGAATAGCTGAGGTCTATACTTGGGAGGGTGTGTGGCCACAGGTCAGTGTATCCTCAAAGCTAGTTCCATTAGATTGGTTTCAATAGTTGCTTGGCACAATTTATTATTTTCTACTGAGAATCCATAGGTAGATATACAAGAGCTATAAAATGATATTTGAGCTCTTAACTGTTTCCTGTTTTAAGGAATCTGGACAGAAATGGAAGGGAGACAATGGCTCTTTTCCCCAATGCGTTGAGGGGCCTATTTCACAAGGACCTGATGTAAAAAGAGGTTCCTCAGACCACAGGCCCAGTTTTGTAGTTCTGAGCGCTTGATGCTGATCTGTCCTTGGATTATGCAGGTGTGTGTCTGCCTCTGTTCTCTGGTTGCCAGCTCTTCTGTGAGCTGGGACAGCTGGTGTCTTCTTTGTCTCTACCTGCCTACTATGCTCCTTTGCCGTAGTAATCCCTCTGTAGACACTGACCTATGAAAGAAGATTGTCCCTCAGAAAGGCCCCTGGTCACTGGCTCTAGCCCCAGCAAGAGTTGCAGTGTTTAACCCCTATAAGCAAAAAAAGGTGCTCTTCGTATTACCATAAAACTGTCAATATCCACCCCCCCCACCCCCCCACCCCCCCGCGCCTTCTAGCTGCGCTGCTTTTTTAATGGTCTGAAAGCTGATGACTTAGAAGTTACTCAAGAAGACTTGAGTATGTATTTTGACTTCCAGCACTTCCTGAATGGGATTTTTATTAAAAGGTAAAAAGAAACACAGTTGTGTTATTTTTACCTTTTTTGTTTGTTTGTTTTTAAAGAGGGTTCCATCCAAGTGACTTCCTAGAAATATAATAGCTGTGATGACCATACTAGCTGCTATCTGTCTTTGGTTCCTCTGGCTTCTTGTTTTAGTTCCTTCCTTCCCCTGGTTGGTCCCGTCTTGATCCTACTCAGGCCTTCATTCAGCCCTTATGAGACTCCATTCTTACGCAAGAAGCTATTGCCACAAAAAGGAAGTTACAACTTGGGATAAACCGTGTGGTCGACAGGAGGACCAGTTGTTTGTTGATTGAATAAAGGAATGAAACTACTTCATCACAAGAAATTGAAAAAGCAAAACAAGGGAGGGGGAGAGATTTTCAGCTTATTTTTCCATATGTAAGAAAAAAGACTGTGTTGCCCCCACTCAACTGAAGATTGCTCTGCTGGTATGGAGACTCATGGTGATTTTAGGTCTGCGTCTGACAATGTAGGTGATAGAACAGTGGGGAAATGATGTTCTTGTTTATATGATTTTTGGAGCCTTCCTTCCCTCCTCTTGGTCCCTACCTTGGTGTGGCTCTTATTTCTGTTGCTGATTGAGAACATACTCAAAACAGCCTGAAATGGGCAGTTAATCTGCATCCAATTCAAGGTATTCTTATCATTTCAGGAAAAAAAAATGCATCGTTTAAAAAAAAAGGTGGGAAGAGAGGGCAGAGAGAAGCCGTTTCTCTAGGTCAGTGTCAACATGGCAACAGCCATTCTATTTAGATCTGACAAGCCCAGTAGTCATCCAAGAGAGTTCTTCAGCTAAATAGGTGTGAAGCAGAGGTTGTATCTTGAGGGTACTTGCAGTTAGGGTCCCAAAACATATGGCACAAGACATCTTTGAACAAAATAACAGACGGCAATGTGTGCTCTGTGCTTTTAAGGCAGGTGTTTTATGTAATTTTGCAATTTTTTTATATGAGTTCTCACAGTGTTCTTCATCACATCCAAATCCCATATCGTCATTCTCACCTATACTGTCAGAAGAGCAGAAAGGACCAAAGTGGTAGAGCCTTCCACAAACACATAAGTTACATGTTGGACTAATAATTTTACTTGGTTATATTTTTGACAGCTACTAGAAGAATTTTTTTTTTTTCAGGAAAGGACCTCTTTTTGCTTCTGATCATTGTTTTGTTATTTTTATGGCTTCTTTTCTTTTTGTTTATTAGTTTACAATAGCTCAGTGTATTCATCAGTTGTATTATTGTGTGAAGGACATGATGAAGGACCGTGTACAGTGTGCATTATAGTCTATGGGCAGATATGGTCCATTTATCTAATTATGTCCTGCCCAGAGAGCTATGGCAGTCTCTCTTCTACTTGCCACCAGTGAGAAAAACCTTAAGAAAATTAAATTTTAGAAGAAGACAACAAAACAACCTCTTTGAAGCTACAGCCAATGACTTTTTCACGCTTTTATCCCAGGGGTCAAGGTGTCACCTAATTGTTGAATGAATGAGTTAATAAATATCTAGACTCGTCCTCCTCAACTCCAGTTCAGTGGAAGCTTCTAGAGGATAAGGACTTTTGTCTCTCGTTCACTACTGTGTCCCTAGCATCTAGGATGTGCATGGTGCATAGCCGATGTGCCTCTTCTCCCACTCCCAATGTTGAATGAATGAATGAATTCAAAGCATTATTTAACCCTAAAATAATCAGTGATATGGTAATCTCTAATTTATAATATTGAGAACACCAAACTTACATAGCTTACAAGTAAAAACATTCTTACAACTCTGTAAAATATGTTCCTGTTGTCTCCGTGGTGGGCAAAATATTGTGCTTATATATATTAAAAGTGAAATTCAGAAAATGACCAGAACTAGTTGTTTTCATCATTGGCAGAATAGGTAAAAACAAATAAGCAAACAAACAACAGCATTTTTAAAAAATCAACAAAATAAACAGTAGATAAGCCATATTGTTTTTTCATGAGTTATACTGTACAAGTTTTCTCCTTTCCTATCACTGTTTCAAGATATAAATTTCAAAGCTGTTTTGTAAGTTTCCCACATTCTTATTTCATCCTTGTATCTGCTGTAGGATCTTACCCTTACCACTTTGTTGTGCCTCTGCTTTTCCAGACGTAAAATTGGCATAACAGGGCTGGGCTCAGTGACTCAGCCTGTCATCCCACCACTTTGTGAGGCCGAGGTGAGTGGATTGCCTGAGCCCACGGGTTCAAGACCAGCCCGGGCAACTTGGCGAGACCTCATCTCTGCAATAAATCAAAAATTAGCCGAGCATGGTAGCGTGTGCCTGTAGTTCCGTCTACTTGGAAGGCTGAGGCGAAAGGATCGCCGGAGCCCAGCAGTTTGACATTGGGGTGGCTGTGAGTGTGCCACTGCACTCCAGCCTGGGCAATGGAGTGAGACACCAACTCAAAAAAAAAAAAGAAAAATTAGCATAACAGTGCTCACCACATAGCAAGGTGGGGAGGGGCATAGGACCAAATGAGTGAACAGCTGTCAAACCCCTTGAGATAAGTCTGTGAGTCAGAAGGGAAGTGCGTCGTTATTAATCATTATTATTATTGTTATTATTTTTAAATGGCTCAGAGCCATCTCTAAATTTAGTAATAAAATGAGAGCATCTAATAATTCTTTCTGTGTACATGCTCTGTGGTCATGCATTTCACAAATTAAATGGCAGGATACTTGTAGGATATGATTATAATGATCCAAGTAAATGATCCTCAACCAATTCAAAATTATGTGATTAAGATCCCAAGGAGCTAAGGCAAGCACTTTGCTTTGTTACCTTTCATCTTCTCCAGCAACCCATTTTGTGTTAATTTAGGCAAAGAGGAAAAAGTTAGCTTCTTAAAAATTAACTTGGACTTCTCTGTGTAATTGGTTTGGAATTCAGGAGTCCGTGGGTCACTCCTTAATTTCCAAATAAATGTATCTGAAACACCTTGTCCATGATATACACACGAGTGGCTTCAGACATGATTAGCTCAGCTTCCTGTTGGTTGTTGAGTCAAGCATAATTTGTGAACTTTCAAAGTCATATAGTGTATCTTCAAATATCATCTGAAAAGACAGTCATAGGTATTATTTTTCCTGTTGTTCCCTTGTCTCCTCCTGGACCCTTCTGTCAAGAAGCTGCATTTGGGTCTGAGTTAGGTTATGTTGCAAGTCAATGGAGAGCTGGCTCCCAGAGCGCACGGCCTGCTTTCAGCTTGAATTATCTCAGGCAGACATCCTGGCTGGGGGTGATGCAGGACTCGGAGGGCTCAGCCTGGGAAGACCTGAGGTTGGCAGCCCACTAAGTTGGGACTGAGAAAAGAAAAGGGAAATTCTATCTTAAGTTGGGACTGAGAAAAGAAGAGGGAAATTCTATCTTTTCTGCTGCTTTTCCCCTCTTGGCTTCTCCACTAAAAATCAATAGCATGGTCGATAGTTGGTTTTGAGTTGTTCACTACATGCAGGAGTTTTTCTGATGTAAACCTTTGGTGTCTGGGCTTCAGACATTATAATGTGTCAGGGAAGGTTTGAGAGCTGTCACAGCCCTCCTGGGTTACATTTTATTCCCATGACAGCCTTTGTAATTTGAGAAGGGAAGAGTAGATCAATTTTTATACCATTTAGTTGTTAGGGAAATTTTTCCCCCCACGAATTGATTGTTCTTTTAAAAATTTACCGTGTTTATGTATTTTTCTTTGAAATAGAAAAAACAAATAAAATAAGATCTTTTCACTAAAGAATATCTTAAAGTGAAAAACAGAACAGCTCAAGTCTTACCCTAAGTTGTTAAGACCCGGTTGTATCCTGTTCAGAATTCTCACATTCCTTTTGCATGACTTGGAATGACACTTTTAATTTTAGTTGTGTCCATTTGGGAAAACCTGGTGTCTTTTCTTAGTAGTACCCTAGAATGGCAATATCAGGGAGAATAAAGTGGTGCGACATCAGCCATAATGCTTGTGTGGTTTTAATGTACATTTTGGTTTCTTTGAAACTATATGGTGGCTTTTATGGATATAGAATAATTAAGGTTAATGAATAGTCATTATAACTGATGTCTATTAAAAAGTTTTTATTTTCATTTGATTCTTTTCTATTAAATCTCTTGCTACTGGGTTTGCAAATCATTTTCTCTTCTAAAAATATTTGTATCTTGGCAACCCCTTCGGGTCCCCTCTCACTATGGGAGCTTTTCTGTCCTCTCAATAAATTCTGCTTTCTAAAACAAAATTCTATTTGCTTTTGTATTTTTTCTGTTTTCCTAATAATTATTCTTCTCCAACATTGTAACTCTTATAAGAATTATGCTTGAAAAGCTGTAAGGTAACTTCTAGCATTTTCAGTGGATATAAGATGACAGAATTGTGTTTGTAAGATAACTTCAAGTTTCAGAAGATAGATTTCTAAGTGAAATAGAAATGTTTTTGTAAAATTGTATTGCAGCCGCGTCTTATAGAGGAGCAAATGCTCTCCTTTAAAACACCCAATACATTCATTTGAAATACCTGTCAAATATTTGAACAACAATATTTAAGAAGGAACACTAGAATTAGACCTCCTATCATTAGATAGTGTTAGATATCAATCATGCTGTATTAATGGAAAGGATTTGGTACAATCTCATTAAAAAAACAGGCAAACTTTGGGCTTTCCTCTCTAGTGAAAATATATCATTCATGTCTTCCATTACTGTGCTATAATTATGGAAAGTGAAGCAGAACGGGATCGATAGAGCAATTTATCAATACGTTCCAAACTATTCTAGCACGGTTTACGTCATACCACCTCAGATACTGTCATTCAATAAAGAGACAGCTAATAGTATAAAGACTTTAGACTGATCCATTGCAGTATAATGTCTTCCTATATCATGCTCTACATTGGATCATGGTTTAATTAATTGTTTCACTCTGGTATTAAGCAAAGTAATCTATTTCCTCAATTGAATTTCAATTGAAATTTTAAAATTCAGTTTTCAAGCGTAAAAAGTGCTATAACTGTAGACATTGTGATGTGTGCATGGCTTTAGCCTTTTTCAGTACTATTATGAGTTATATCACAATTGGGACTAGAATACAAGCCAGGTATTCATCATGCTGCAAGAAGCATTAAAATTTAAATAATATTGGTGAGGACATTATTTAATGACCCCCAATTTTTGTCTTAATATCACAAGATTCAAAATTCTTTAGGCTTTATTATCATATTTATGATTTAAATAGGACAGTATATTTGGATTTTTTTCATAAAGCCATGTGCAGTATGGCCACCACAAACTTCCCCCCATACTAATAGGATGCTAAATATTTGTAACATTGAAGATACTAAATTGCACATTAAAGTGCTATTTATTTCAGTATGATAAAAGAAATTTTCAAATGACTGAATTATCATTTTCCTTTTTTCATATGGTATAATGTTATCTCCCAGTGTTATTTTGGTTAATTCAACTTTCTACAAAACTATATGGATCTGGTAATGATGCCACAGTCACACCAATGCAGAATTATCATTTGTAGTTTAGATTTGTAGCCTGAGAGATATTTTTAAGGATAGAACTTTTTTTTATTGAGTTAAAAACATTGAAATGTAAAAAGAAAGAGTAAGGTTGAAGATAACCTTGTCAGAAAACATCTATAACACTTGGTCTTGGAAAAAATATCAGCATCTGCAAGTTTTGCCTTTTTGTTTTCTGTTAATCTATTCCCTAAGATTACATTTTTGTTTGTTTGTGATTTCCTCTCCTAAGAAGAGTTTTGTCCTACGTGACTCCTTAAGAGAGTTTCCATGAGCTCCTAAAACATGGAGTGGGACACAGTTTAAAGATTTGTTATCGTTTTCTAGGATTATACCTGATGGAATGTGATGAAAGCACCTCTCCCTTCTACTTTTTATGTCTCAAATTTGAACATGCTTAGGAATGTTTCGATGTCAATTATGGCTATGTTTTTGACCATTTCTTTCTTTTTTTATACCTTCCACTTTCCTACTCACTGGTGCTCCTCTGGTATTTTTTTTTTAAGAGCTTGTCTGCTAAAGGGTTAAGGACTCAGATTTTAAGCTGCTTTCGTGTGATGTATTTGAGTTAAGGAAACTGGGGTGTCATTACCTCGGTGAAGATGTTGTAAATTGTTTTGTTGGCGAGATTCAGTGGGGGTTATTTTACCTGATATCACCTTGTATTGTTTAATGTGGACTATTTTTAACTAGCATTCTATTTAAACAGTGTCAGCGAATTCTGAGAGCTTGCCAAGCAAATTCTCAAAATGGTTGCCAAGCTGTAAGATGGCTGCCAAGGTCTGAGCACACTGCACAGGTTCAAAATGGTGACCAACTTCTCAGAATTGGTTGGTCAGAATCCTCCACTGCCAGTCCCCCTTCCCCCACACAGCCACCACCCAGAAAGGAAGGGGGAATAAAAGCAAACCCGAAGATGCAAGACTTGGCACCAACTCCTTGGCACGAGTGGCTACAGTGTCATCCAGAGATTCAAGTAGTCACTGCATCCTACTTGTTTCGCATGCTTGGCAGAAGACTATTCAGGGGAATACATGAGGTGAAAAACCACTGTAAAATAACATGGCCATTTCTCTACCTTGTCTAATATGTACCAAATAAGTCTTGAAAAAGAGGAGGAAAAAAGACCCGACAAGGCAATACTTTCAAAGAGCTTTCTAAGTTATATCAAAGAGTGTTCACTGAGACTTTGGGCTGTGCCTTTTTGTACTGCTTGCCTAAAGTGGCACAAACTTTATATACAACAGGTTTAAGATTTATTTTAGTTTTGCATTTGTTTACTTAAGTTTATAGCAATTGCTTTCTGGCAGTTGTGGTACTTAGCAGATTGAAATAAAATCATAAGGGTGAATTAAAACATACTGCTGTTAGTGCTGATTAGAATTTTAGCTTAGTGTAAATACCGGATGCAGGGTCCAACTTTTCAGACACTTGGCATGAGCTCAATAGGGATCTCCAGGCTATACAGGAGACAGTGTGTGTGTGCTTGGATGCTTTTAACATTCTTGGATAGGTGGAGCATACTACTTCTGCTGGCATGTTGGTTCATTGTGCTGGCTGCATAATGTGCTTGGATTCCAAGGTGGATGGAAGATGCTGAAGAAATGATAATAAGGAAAAATAGTTTGAACTTAAAAAAACAAAACCTGGAAAAAAATTTTTCCTTGAACCCTGTGCAGTTTATACTGTGTCATTTGGTTGTTAAAAAAAAATGAATCCTAAACTAAGTTGAAAAACTGTAGGGTCTATGGTATTTTGAGGAGTGACCTCATAGCAAATGTATTTCTACAACTTGTTGAAATTTTTCTATATGAATTAATTTCTCCAGGCAGTTTGTTTCGCCAGTGAATTCCTTCAGTAGCTCTTCTGTTTAATATCAGCTGTGGACTTGGTTTTATATTCTGGTTGAGATCTGAACTTCTCAAGATAGTTGATAAGTGAAGAAGCATTTTATTTAATGTTTAAGTAGCTGTTTCAAAGAACTGGTTGTCATGCAGGTGATGGTGTTTTGTTTTTTTCATGTCAATCAATAGAGAAATCAGCTAGTGATTGTACTCTAGTAAGATCGTTTATATAGTTTGAGCTTTTGGAAATCTGTGGTGTAGGATTTGTTCAGTCATGGTGCCCATAGGTCGTAGGTACATTTTGTGTATACTCTGTCATAAGAGGTAGCCTAGAAATGTGACTTTTCAGTTCTTTTTTTTAAAACTGATTTTCTCCTGCTGTTTAGTCAACAACATTTGTAGCCATCTAAGCTTCTTGTGTGTTCATTCCCAGTGTTTTCTCTCCTAGTAAGCAATTGTCAACCGAGGCCCAGTCATTCAATAGGTGAAACAAAATGTTACTGACAAAGCTAAAATCTGAACTCTGTATCCTTTAGTGTGAAATATCAATGCTCATTAAGATGCTTTAGTTCTGGAAATGTCAACATCGAGCCATGAAAGCATTTAGAGGTTAGCTGGGGAAATGTATATGATATGTAAGTTGCGTGGCAGATCTCTTCATACATATTTACACAGTATGTTTGTAAAGTTCTATATTACAAATGCAAAATCATTTCATTAAAAGTTTTCCTTGACTGGGCGCGGTGGCTCAAGCCTGTAATTCCAGCACTTTGGGAGACCGAGGTGAATAGATTGCTTGAGCCTGCGGGTTTGAGACCAGCCCGAGCAACTTGGCGAGACCTTGTCTCTACAATAAATCAAAAATTAGCTGGGTGTAGTAGCATGCACCTGTAGTTCCAGCTACTTGGAAGGCTGAGGTGGAAGGATCTCTGGAGCCCAGCAGGTCAAGAATGTAGTGGCAGTGAGTATGCCACTGCACTCCAGCCTAGGCAACAGAGTGAGACTCAAACTCAAAAAAAAAAAAAAAAAAAGGGTTTTTTTGCTGATTCTTATATATCTTACAGTAAATTAGTAATAGGGAACTTGAATAAAGCTTTCTTTTAAAATTAAAAATCGAGAGTCCATGCCTCATTACAGAAGTTATAGTATATTTTTAAACTTCAGTAGTTTAATTAGCGCAGATTATTACCTGTCAGTATTTTTTTTTCTATTACATGTTCATTGATGATTTGTTTAGGTGAGTAATATTGTTGTAGCAAAGGTAAAAATTAAATACTTTTAAGAATGTAATTTTTACTTATTCAGAACAGATTATTTCCATTGTTATATAAGCAAGTAGAATTTTTCAAATTGCCTGGAGCATGACAAAATTCTAGATGTTATAGCATGAAACTTGCCAATCAGGCACTGTTTAGATAGGTAGAATAAGGCATACTTTTGCAAGTTCCCAAAGAATTCATCAGCATTCTTGCTTATATGAAAAATGTGGTAAATTTTAGTATTTTAAGAGAAATTTTATTCATTTTACTGTTGTAGACATAGACCGTGTTTTAGATTAGTGAATTGCAGAGTCTTCAAGAAATTTTTCTGTTAGTCCTTCCAAAGTATTTTACTTTAAAGGAGTTGTTTGTGTTTTAAATTTATGTGGTGGTGTATTTAGCATTTTATCCTTTTCTACATAGCATACATGTATAATTAGTGCATGGGGTGTGTGTGTATGCTTGTGTCTACCCAAGTATGTATAGAAATATAAGATTTACTTTCTATATAGTAGCTTTCTGCATAGGGCAACCCAAACAGCTGTTATTCCTTTTTATAGCTTCTTTAATCTATGTGCCAACAAGTCAGTTTACAAAATCTGTTTTGTTGATGACTGCTGCGATAATAATTGTGGTGTTTTGTGGCTTGGCAAAAGGCTGGGGTCTCCTCTGAGGACTCTTGCCAAAGGCTTTGAAGGGGTTGAGGTGGATTCACTGCCAAAATGAGTCACCACTCTCTATTTTATTTAGTGTCCTTCTGCCAAGGCCTGAGACACTTTCTGTTTTCATTCTTTTGTAGGCTTTCCTCCCCACATTGTGGTTTTCTTCACAGCCAGAGGCCTGGGTCTGCCAGGATAGGTGAGAGAGGCTGTGTGTGGGAAAGCTGAAGGCCTAGGGGGTTAGCTGTTGTAGACCTTGAACGAGTATGTGGGTTTAATTATATAGTTATGAATTATAAACAAAATGATGGACGCACGTAATCTACTACACTATAGTCACCTGGATTTGGGTCAGAAACTCTCAGAAGAGTAGGCATTATTTACTTTTAAGTAGCATTCAAATAATGTGACAGTGTGTTAGTGATTTTCATAATTGATTGTTTAAAAACCCCAGATTATTCATGAGTTCTGGCTGTAAGCCCAAATCTTGAATTTTTCCTCAAACAAAAGAGTCCCATCCCCCCTCTTTTAAGTGCCATAATATTTTGCTTCACATAAATGCATTTTCTCCATGCACCTAACAGACTTCAAGAATTCATCCTAAAATCTTATTTCTACCTGTCTAAATTTAAACTGTCAACTATTAGTAGACTGAGAAATAGGAACTGCCGGTCTGTTATCTGAGATATATTAGAGATATGAACGCTTTTTCCTCATCAATCACTTTCAGTAAATTGAAATAAATTGAACTAAATGTTGTCTTGCTAGAGCCTTCCAACTCAAATACACATTATATATAGAAAGATGCCTGGGATAAATTTCAGTCTTCAAAATGTAAGCAGAAATGACATTTTCTACTTTAATAAAAGGAGAACATAGTTGGATCTTTGCTGTCTTTGAACCCAGAAATTTAACTGGCTTTTTCTTAAGTAAAAGTTGTGGCACCATTCTAAAATCTAATAAACTATGTATGCTGAATTAAATTGAGGGGTATAATTTTTGTTTTGTAAGTATCCATTCATTGTGTTTGCTCTTTAAACATGGTATACATAGTAAAATTTCATTATAACATCCCCTGAAAACATTTCCATAAATATAAAGTAAATTTTTTAAAGTTCAAAGTCCTAACTGTAGGCACCAAAATATTTTCCATATATTATGGTCCAAGCTTTTGTTCTTCAGGGGGAAATTGCCATAAAATAGCTTTGTGTAACATTTGTTTACAAAATAAATGCTGTTAATAATTGATTATTATTCCTCATAAATGTTTCAGTTAGAAAACATATAATTACATTGGTGAAGAATCTGAGATAATATTAGGATAAATACTGATTTGATCATATCCTACAAAGGTCAATGGTTAGCATTCAATAAGTTATTATATGTGAAAGCTCTTTATGAGCTGTGAAATATTATATAAATATCAAGGGTTTTTATTTCTTTAAGTTTGTATTTCTTTTTTTTAACTTTGGGTTATCAAATTCTCCTCTCCATGTAGCTACTTCATAGTTTTCATTTAAAATAGCAAAAATAAGAAAATAGAGACAGTTAATAAAAACTTGTAGTTGCTCTGTGATATAAATTCATTTGGAATTTACATGCATCGAGTTCACAGCCAGAGTCCAAGACCAAAATTCTTTTGGATAATCTATAAACCACTCAATCCCTGGTTAATGCTAAAACCATGTGAAAAGTTGCAGGTGAAATTCACTATGAGCCTCGTCTGAACCCCATAAATTGAGTGAAATCCTGTAAACCCTGTATGAACCCCAAATAATCAAAATAACCAAATCTGGTATATGTAATTTAAAAACCACTATTTTCTAGTGGCTGCTTTCTGTGTCCACAATTTGGACACAAACTTTGCATATGGAAGTGAGCATTTTTATTTTGGAAGGTATGACTCATAAGCCACTTAGTATTTAAATATAGCTATCCTGTTGTGAAGATCTAATAATAATGCTGTTTAAAAAGAGGAACTGGAGCCTCTTTACAAGTATTAATATTTTCAGGATCTCTCAGAAAGTCAGCAAGGCGCAAATATAGTTGCGGTAGTGACTGTTGTTTTAGTAGCACCATTAATAGTAGATATCATCATCAATGTTATTTTGAAAGAGTAATATTATCTTGGATTTATACGGAATCCTTGTGTCAAATACCTAACATAAGACTCTTGATTCATCATTTGTCATGATGATGAGAGTTGACAGGATTTAGGTATTATGACTCTCTCTAGGCAAAAAGAGAAACGGAATCACTGATCATTCAAGTCACTTGACTTTCAAGCTAGATGTGTGACTTCAGATACAGGTATATTACTCTTTTGGAGGCATCAGTGTCCTCTTCTGAAAAATGATTAGACTAATACATCTTCGATCTCCTAAAAAAAAAAAAAAAAATCTGGAAGCAATTATCTTTGTGTCCTGGTCTGTAGTATCCCCTGTGAAGGTAGAATGCCTTCACATGGAGGTCATATTATCACTAGCCTAGCTTCGCTTATTAATTAGCATCATCAGAAGTATAATCATTGTTACCAAGCACCAAGTGCTTACTCTTGGACCTTGTGTGCTAGGCGCTTTACATGAAATTGGCTCACTGGTTCATCTCATTCGTTCAGGTAGTCTTCATGTAATTCTTTCACTAGTAGCCTTCATATCTAGTATATCAATTATTTTGTTAAGTTGACTAAGCATTTTGTAGGACTATTTTTACAGGCCAGTGTTTTGGATGTTCAAGCATCCTGAAATCATTCCCTTTGTCTATAAATGTTGACAGTTAACCACAATGAGGTCTTTCTGTCTCTTAACCACTTTCCTTTTTTGACTGTTTACCTCCTCATAGATATGTTTTGTAAGAATTAAGTAATCTGCATGCTTTGTTCATCCATCCAGCCATCTGCTATGTACATGACTTTTGGGCACTGGGAAGAACTAGATGAGTAAGAAATGCTCCTTGTTGCCGGGCTCGGTGGCTCAGCCTGTAATCCCGCGCCTTGGGAGGCTGAGGTGAGTGGATTGCCTGAGCCCACGGGTTCGAGACCCGCCTGGGCAACTTGGCGAGACCTCATCTCTACAATAAATCAAAAAATGAGCTGAGAGTGGTAGCACGCGCCTGTAGTTCCAGCTACTTGGAAGGCTAAGGTGGAAGGATCGCCGGAGCCCAGCAGGTCGAGGCCAGGAGCAGCCACTGCACTCCAGTCTGGGTGACAGAGTGAGACTCCAACTCAAAAAAAAAAAAAAGAAAAGAAATGCTCCTTGTCTTTGGAGCTTATGACTCCTTAAGTTACAACTCCGCTATGAAAAGGATGTCAAGATACACCTTAAGTTCCTCACCTAAATGACACTGATAAACACTTCCAGATGGACAAGATGTTGAGTGGACATTGGGTGAAGTGTGCACGTCACAGGCTTTCATATTTTATTCCCAGATATGGGGTGACCCTCTGAAGAGCCGGGCCTTTAGGAGTTTTGTGTTTAGCCCAGTTCTAGGTGCAGTGAGCAGTCACAACATGCATAGCACCGCACTAGGCTCTGCCTGTTGCAGGGTCAGCTCATTAAAGCTACTTTCTGGGTCCTTGCTAATGTCATGCAGGCCCTGTGACAGGTGTTACAGCTACCCACCTGGCACAGTTCATCGGGGCATGCTGTAATTGCTCTTGATGCCACCCTTAATGGGTGGGGGAGGAAAGCAGCTCTGAGGGAGAGGGGAGGTGAGAGGGAAGCCCTCAGGCCCTGGCCGACATCTGGCTCCCACTGTTGTTTCACTGGAGTGTCTGTTTGATGGCTACAAATATTGGGCCTTTGAGTTGAGTTTGCTGCCACAATTGGATTCCTTGCAGTCATCATTCTTTCACAGCTGGGCAATGGTTTTAGCTTGGAAAGGGGTGTTCGTCTCAGGGCCAGAAACAGGCTGCTGCCAACCTGATCCTGAGAACTTTCTGATGTTTATTAAATGAGAGAATAAGTATGCTCATGACTTCTTTATGAAGGGTTTCCTGGTTTTAAACTTTTGTGTGTGTGTGAGAATGTTGTCTTTCATCATTTATCTAAACCTTTAAAGGATTAAATTTCTTCCTCAAGAGTTTCAAATATTTCTTGTATGTATATAGGGTGATAAGCAAACATTAGTCTGAGGAAATTCTGAAAAATCTTATTCAGCCAGGTTTTACCAAGCCCTCTGTGTCAACTACTGAACAAGTGCAGGGAAGAAATAAAGGCCTGACCTCAACCAGCTCTCCCTCCAGATGAAGAGACACACCTCTGCACAATCAACCATGACATTAGGTAGATGGATTCGGGGGGAAATGAGGTAACAGTATAACACTGGGAGTCTGATTATGATCTATGCGCCTTTGACACAAGATGGTGCTTTTAACCAAAAGCTCTGGGTGAGATGGATTTTGGAAAACTTCATGCACAAAAAAACGTCTTGATGTACAAAGCAGACAGCTCGCTAATATTAAATCACAGCCTCGAGAGGAAGGGGTGCAGGCTGTCTGGAATCCCCAGGCTTGAATTGGCCCACAGAACTAAAATAAAATTAATGCCTTTTCTTTATGATGTGTTGTCTCTCCAAGAGTGACCTCTTCCTAAGGCTCTGTGTCCTTTTGGTTGGAGCAGAACTGTTGTCTATTGTTAAGTAGCACGGGAGAGTGCTAAGACAATCCATGAAGGGTTTTAAATGTTTATTTAAAGCCCATCAAAATGTTTCTTTGTGGAAAATGCCCACACTGCAGTTCTAACTTCAGTACCAACTTAAACAAGAAACTTTAGGCAGGCTCAATAAATATTCAATGACTGTTTCTGGGGTACTATAAGACTATAAGACGTTTAAAGCACTTAATTACAAACATATTAGTAACTTAAAATTTGCCAATTAAATCCCCTCCCTCAATTCCTCATACCTCTCTGCACACCCACTTCTGAATTCTCATGAAGCAACAGCAGTAAAGCTCTAATCTGACCTTAATGATTTTACGAATGTGAAGGTAGCATCTCACAGTCCCTGAAGTGGCATATTATTGGAAGAGCTGGCATGCAATTTTGTTTTAATTGATTCTCACTCTTAAGTATGCAACCAATCTGTGTATATCTCCTTTTAATTATTTATCTGTGTTGTGTGAGAAAAGCAGGTAATTTGGTGATCCATTCAAAACTCTTAAAGGGAAGGCATCCATCTTTTATATGACATATATCCTGAAAGACATAAAACAATACATTTTTACTTTACAATTTCATTAGCACCATTTGTAGTGTAAACTATTTAAAAACACAGTTCATAAAAGATGCTTACTAAATATTTATTGATTGCAAAAATGGCCGTAAGAATTAAATTTATGGAATTAAGTGAGGAAAAACTTTAGAATGTAAAAACACGATAAACTAATACTTTTTTTCAGAAGGAAATATTTTTATAAACCAAAAAGCTTGCTAACCAAATGTTGCAGTTAGTACAAACAATGAAGCAGTCCTACCGCAGGCAAATTAATCAAGCCAACTCATTTATTAGGTGTCTTCTGTATGCTTAACATGGGTATTTGTTATTGGATGAAGGAAGTGCGACTTGGAGAGGTGGAAGAAATGGATCAAAATGAATGCCATTCATTGCCATGTTCCTGCTGACAGTTTGAGTACACAAGATACACTAGTGAATTCAAGGAAGGTTGGAATCATCATGGGTGGATACTTACTGGAAGAGGCAGAAAAACACATGCAGTTCCTCTTCTAGGAAAAATATATGTAAATTATGCTTGGTTAGCATAAGCACACAGAAAGCATATGGATGTTTTAAGTCTATTTTCCATAGGTTTTTTTTTTTTCCATAGTGTTTGAAAGATGCTAGGTGCAAGGTATGGTTCCTTATCCTAGTCCTCTGTACTGAAAATGATCATTTTAATTGGATTGCTTTTTTGGAAACAAGACAAAGAGTGCATTGCTAAAAGCTTCTGGAGACCATTTACAATATTTATAATAATATAAGTGCTAGAAATGTGCTTTCATTTATATTCAAAGGCAATAATGCCTTCTGCAAGCATGGGTTCGCTATAAGACTTTTATAATGTCTGTTTAAATGCAAGCAGACAAAATTATTTTTAACTTCAGATTAGAAGACCTCTCTCCTTTGCAACTTTTTGGCCACTCTTTTTATTTCGGCTTCCCAAGAGCAATCTAAACGTTGACTTTGTTTTGCTAAAAAGGGAATGTTTATTTCTACAAGTACCATGTCAGTTCCATATGATCTGGATGGTGTGTGTGTGATGAATATAATCTCTGTACGACTGGCTGCATTTTTCATTTTCAATTAAGATGACCAGACAAAAATTTAAATAGTAAGAAAACCATGGGCCAGTTTAGTACCTGTTTAAATATACACTGGGATATTGAAATGTTCTGCAGGGCATTATGAGTGAAAGTAAAACAGCTCTCTATCTCTTCTCTGAGGCCAAATTGAAGATTTTGCTCTCATAGCATGTAATTGAAAAAGATACCATAAGAATATTTGTAAAAATCTTACCTTGAATTTTTTTTCTTGGAAGGAATTATGTTTAATATTAAGGATCTTACTATAGGATAAATATCCTTGTGTTTGGCGTAGAAAAACTTCATTGAAAAATCAGTGGATTTGGTTCCTCTGACTCTAGCGTCAACTAACTTGACTTCTGCATAGTCCATAAACTGCAGACAGCCCTTTCTTGCTGCTTTTCCTATGTATGAGAAATCCTTACACACAGAGAAAAGATGAAGAGCTTTCATTCCCCTTATTTTCACTTTTGTTCCACCCCTCTGTGCTTGTTCTTTGTTTAAATAAACTTTTGTGGTATGTCTTTCACACATCATCGCTCCCTGCTTCAAAGGCTTCTTTTAATAACTTAGCCCTGGCTCACTTTTCTTTTGCATATGAAATTGATTTAACTAAAGTGTGTGTGTATGTTTGTGTGTGTGCATGTGCGCATATGCCTACATGCACACGTATCTGTACAAAAATTTCACTGGAAAGGAAAATCTGTGATCTCTTTATACACACATATACACACACACACTCAGAACTTGTTGAAGGGGGAAGATCTAAGTTAATGTGTTTTTGAGTTCCAGATTTTTCTCTTAGTGTTGTCTCAGTTTCTTTAACCTAAAACGAGGAGAGTAATATTTACTTTGCAAAAGTTGCCAGGAAAGTTACACATGTGTAAATCACTTAGGTCACAGAACTGGCCATTGTTATTATTTCTAGGCAGTAAATGCTGGCTGTTACCATCATCATCATCATTGTCGTATGTGTGTACACAGTTATGTAATACATTTATTTTGAAGCTGATAAGTAAACTGATAAAAAGCAGAAGGTTGATATTATGTCTTTTGTTGCTGAAAGATTGTTCTTAAGTACAATCACATGGAAAGTAATAGTTATATTAACCTGAAAATCATAAAATATTGAAAAGTCATGACTGTTATTTATGTGATTGTTTTCAATAGTCAAACCAACTGATGTTAAATGGAAATTAATTTTCTATTAACACTATCTCTAATTTAAAAAAGGTACTTCACCAATCACGTAGTTAAATGAGAACAGAAGTAATGATATTCTGATAGTGGTACAAAACAACAAAAGTATAGATATAATTTAGAATTTAAAAATACTATATTAGGAGCTATTTTCCTTGTTCTTTAAATAGTTAGCTTCCTATAGCTGGTGGAAAGAGCTATCAATGCAGTTACCCTTCAAAATATAGTGACTCCGATGAGAAGTTCTTATCATTATTTGTCATTATTTCTTGATATTATTAGAAATGAGGACTATACCAGAATGCTGGGAAAGATAATATTTTTCAACATTGTATTCTAGCATTATACATGCAGCAATTTCTGCTCATAATATCCACTCAACGATCATTTGAATTATATATTTTTGGATGGATCCTCATAGGAGAAGCTCCGTGTAACCAGCTTGCAAGATTAACTAAGACTTTATTTTCTTTGTCATATACTAATTGATGCCTTTGGCACGTGGTTACCTCTTAGCACACCCTAGCACTACTGTTTTTACCAGTGTGTGCTTAGCAAAAGTCAGTTGTGTTATTCACAGACCTGTTTATGCTAGTCTTGGTTGTATTGCTATTATGTAATTCCATTAAATTTATGTGAACCAATGGCATTCAAGTTCAAAATGAAAATTTTATTTTTATGAAACTAAGCCAGTTCTTTGGAAAGACTCAGTGAAGGTAAGTTACAAAAATTTCTGTCAGATTAAGTTTGGATGAGACAACTATAAAAAGTGAGAGAAATTTGTAAAAATATAAAGGAGTTCTGTGCTTAGATTATTTTAGAAGTATCTTAAATTCTCCTTCTTTAAACAAACAGAACGGGAAATCTTATGCAGTATAGGTATGATTTATTTAAGAACGACACAGTAGAACTCCAATTAACAGACTTATTATTAAAGTTAAGTTCTTATCTCTGTGCCAAAAAGATTGGCCAAGGAATACACACATATGTGTTCAAAGTTAAAATGTTTAAGATGCGTATGTCTCATTTAAGAAACTATCTTCCTTATCTAGCTTTTCAGATTAGCCAATTAACTACCGGCCCCCAACAGTATTGGATAAGTGAACTTCTACTCGATTTCTTGTTCATATTCACAGAGTTTTAGAGATGTTTTTTTCCTTCCCACCAAAGGAAAGAAAAGAGAATTGGCACATGGGGTTTATATCCTGGGATGTGAGATGGGTCAGGGACAAGGACCTAACATTTTCATGTGGAGGCTGATCTTCTGAGGTTGGTCCAGTTTTTAAGTTCCGTAAAGAAGTTCAGATCAATCACAAGAGGTTGCAAATGGTGTGAATGTAGACATCAGGCTGGTAGCTTCGTGGAGCAGTATACAACAAGGAGTCCTAGCTGGCAGAAGGTGAATGTCCCCAAGGCTGGACAGAACCAAGAAATGGAGACAGTAATCGAGGCAAGTGACAGTAGTCACGGGCAGGTGACAGTGATCAAGGCAGGTGGCTAGCCCCAGAGAAGTCTACTAGCGGGTCACAGGGCTCCAGGTGCTAGCATGGATTATAGTGCCAGAATTGTGTTTTGGGGAAGCAGGTGAGGAACACCAAGTCAATGCCTTTAGTTCCAGCTGAGCCAGGGAGCTTGACCAAACTCAAGTATAGAAGTGAGCATATAGAGTAGGGCATACTTGTCAGATGACACGACACAGATTATCACACCAAAACTGGAGCACAGGTCAGAGGTGAAGGGGTGGCTTAATGCTATGGCCTGTGATGAACTTGAGCTACTCATTGCCCTTCCTGTCTCTTGAGGATGACTGAGCTCACAGATGGGAATTGTTATACAATTGGAAGCTGAGTGGTTCAGCCAGGGTGGCAGAGAACCAGGTGAGGATGACAATTGTTCAAATCAGAGGAAGAATAAAATTGCTCTGTGTCTGTCTTCGTGAAGATAAACCCCAATCCCCAATAGCCAAAGGACTAAAAGTTTGCCCAAAGAAACTTCTGTTTTTGAAAGGAAGGTGCATCCACCATCTGCTCCCTGTGTTAGAATAACCATATCTAAATAAAATAAGCTTTTTTTGTCTGTTGTTGCTATTTGTCCCGGTTATCTACTATTGTCTGACACTAAGAAAAAAAAAAAAGTGAATAATTGTTGGCTAATTTGACCTATCTTGATAAAATTAATTTTTTTTTTTTTTTTAGTTTTCTTTTTTTGGTTGGAGGGGTCAGGGTGTCACTCTGTCATCTAGGTTGGAGTGCAATGGTGTGATCACAGTGGTGTGATTACTGTAACCTCGACCTGTTGGCCTCAAGTGGTCCTCCCACCTCAACCCGCCAGGTAGCTGGAACTGCAGGCACATGCCCACCACACCTAGCTAATTTTTTGTAGAGATGAGGTCTTGCTGTGTTGCCCAGGTCTCAAACTCCTGGACTCAAGCAACTCTCCCTCCTTGGCCTCGTGAAGTGCTGAGATTACAGGCATGAGCCATCACACCTGGCTTGATGGCATTTGTAATTCAGGTACAGTCTTCATTGAAGCAAGTGTATGTATTATTATTTTTTTTTTTTTAATGTACTTAGTATTTTGGTGAGTTTGGATTTCTTCTATTTTGTTTGCCTGTTTATTTGTTGTTGCTGGTGGTATTTTACAGTGAAGCATACCTGAAGATCAGGTAAGGTGTTGGAGTAAGACTTTATAAACATAAAAGTACTTTGTGTGGGTTTATTCATGTGTTCCATCTTACATCATTTGTGGCACTGAAAATGACATTGCAGTTCCCAAAGTGCTAGGACGGCGGTTCATTCAAAGGTTAGCCCACCTAAGTTTATAGTAGTTCTCTGTAATAGAATTGTAACTAATTTCCACCGTTGTTTTTGGAGAAAACTGTAGACTGTAATTATGTGTTAGCACTTCTTAAACAGCTCCCTGCATTGTCATATTATTTTAAATGGGCTCTGTTTTAAAATGACCTTTCATGTTTTGATTACAAGAATATAGCTTACACAGGTCTGTAGTTAGCAAAACAGAAGGATCCAGTAAATGATAGAGCATCAACTCAACTCTAGGAGCATGTGCTAAACATCTCTAGCACTGCCCGAGGTTTAAAGGGAAAGACATGGGGGAGTAGGAATTTCCTGTCCTGTGACAATTGAGGAGTGTTCCTGTTGGACTGGCGAGATAGTTTGTAGAATAGCTAAGGCCCCATGCGAAAAAGAAACCCACAGTGCTCACTTCGGCAGCACATATACTAAAATTGGAACGATACAGAGAAGATTAGCATGGCCCTTGCACAAGGATGACATGCAAATTTGTGAAGCATTCCATATTTAAAAAAAAAAAAGAAAAGAAATGCACAATGGCTATACCAATGTAAAAATGCTACACTTGAAGTATATTGTATTGCATTTTTATTGCCCACTCATAAGAAGTCTCTGAGCAGAGTCAGGTTAGAGTACCAGCTCCCAGAATTATGGGCAGTCACACCATTTTATATTTTGGCAAATGCTGCCCACGTCTTCCCCACATGGCTGATATCTGCATAGAGCTGGTCCTCTGGACATACCCTTCCTCTGCTACATTTCATTGCCATATTAGTAATAGAATTTTAGTGTTGATTTAAAAGACAGTCTGCCTTAAAGCAGATTGCATAGTTTGCACACTGTGAATTGTAATTAAAGTGTAAGGGGTGCTTATTATGTCAACAACTGGCATGAGAACCCCCGAGCAGCAGGTGACCCTGACCATGTGACGTTTGTGACAGCTAGGATCCCCTTTTCACTGGCTTAGCAATCTGAAAGTCCAAATTGAAAGAAGCCCAGAGGCTGTATATTTCATTAGATCCCAGGGGAAGTACAGGATACAGCTTCCTTCTGTTTTCCTGGGAGGTCGCCAGAAAGTTTGTAGAGCTCTGTTTCTGTCAGAGGCTCAAAAGAGAAAAGAAAAAGCACACACAAAACAAAACAAAACACCATACACACCACAAAACCCTCCACCAATCACCCCCAGGACCATAAATTTGACATTTCCCACAGTCTCTCTGAGACCACAGTGTTGCTGTGTCAGCAATATGCTCCTTGCTTTGAATTGTCTGAAAGGAAGGCTCAGTGTTCTAGCATTTAAAAAATGTTTAATCTTCAATACACAGTGATTCTTTTGGTATCAAACCATGAAAAAGTATCAAGTACCGATACCATATGATTTGCTTGAAATACTTTTGCTTTATGCATTACATTCTCCCGACCTTCTAAAGTGGGGCAGAAGTCCGAATTTAGAAAGATGAAACCACATGTATAATAAAGGAAACAGACCAGGGAGACACACCACATGTATTGTACTGCACATCTTATATGATGGATAAACTGTTTGAAATGTGGTCACATGAAAAATGTGCTGCTTTCGGAGACTTTTATTGTATTCTGCAGTGAAAATAGAAACCTAAGGTTTTGGGTTTGGTGGAAGGCTTTGGTTTTTAGTCACCTTGGAACCTGACTGGCAGTTGCTGGAATGTATTGAAGAGCTACTTCTTGGCCAGGCACAGTGACTCTGCCTGTCATCCCAGCACTTTGGGTGGCTAAGGCGAGAGGATTGCCTGAGCCTTGGGGTTCGAGACCAGCCTGGGCAACGTGGAGAGACCCTGTCTCTACAATAAATCATAAAAAAAACTAGCTGGGTAGGGTGGCATGCATCTGTAGTTCCGGCTACTTGGAAGGTTGAGGCAGAAGGATCTCCTAAACCCAGCAGGTTGAGGCTGCGGTGGCCATGAGCATACCACTGCACTCCAGCCTGGGTGACAAGAGTGAGACTCCAACTAAAAAAAAAAAAAAAAAAAGCTACATCTTTTTTTCTGTGCCCTCACATGGAATCATAGGCTGCTTACAGCCATGTGATTTCTGTATCACAGAAATAAAAGCTTTAGTACTTCATTGTGTAATACAAATCTTTGGTAGTATAGATCTTTTGACAATCGTTTTTTATTTGTATTTTCTGGTTTCTTTTTCTTTTTCTTTTTTTTCTTTTTGAGTCAGGGGTCTTACTCTGTCTTCCAGGCTGGAGTGTAGTGGCACAATCACGGCTCACCGCAGCCTCGACCTCCTAGACTCAAGCTATCCTTCTGCCAAGTAGCTGTGACTATATGTGTGCAACACCATGCCTAGCAATTTTTTTTCATTTTTTTGTAGAGGTAGGTGTCACTGACCTCCTCAACTCAAGCGATCCTCCTATCTCAGCCGCCCAAATAGCTGGGACTACAGGCACGCATCATCACGCATGGCTAATTTTTTAATTTTCTGTAGAGATGCGGTCTCGCTGTTCTTCCCAGGCTGGTCTCAAACTCCTGGGCTCAAGCGATCCTCCCGCTTTGGCCTTCCAAACTGCTGGGATTACAGGAATGAGCCACCATGCCCGGCTAGGTAGTAGATTCTTACTTTGGGGCTCACGCTTCCCACGTGAACTGATGTGGCTGCTGCCTGCCTGCCCTCAGGTAGACCAAGTGGGAGCTCAGCAGGAACAGTATCCGACCCCATATATACCTAGCATATCGTTTAGTCCCTCATTGTCTTTCATTTTAAATCAGAAAGTGAGAATGTCCTGAACCCAGATTCTACGTTTCTGTTGTGGTGGTTGTTTTGGTCAGAAGGAAGATACAGATGAAGGAGGGCTCCCGGTTGCAGCATGTGCTTGTGTGTGACGTAGCCGATCCTTGGACTAGACTGCAAAGAGGATTGTGCCGCTCAAGGCAAAGATGCAGCGTTTTTATACATGTGATGGATAATTTTAAAGCTTCCAGCTTTTTACAGTCCACTTATTTTAGCAAGTTTGCAAGTAATTCGTTGTTGTTTTTTTTAATTTACATTTTTCAATCACTGTTTCCTTATTCAGGCAGAGGGAAATGCAATATCCTTAGCTCAGTTTCACCTCAGTTATCCAGAGAATTGAGAGGGTAGGCTAGGGTGAATGTGACTGAAATCTGTCTGTCTGCTGCCTGGGGTTAGCTAACTAATGATCAGTTTCTTTGGCAGCGTAAGCGTATTCGTGCAGAACATTGTCTCCGGTCATGAATTTTCTGTTTTTCAGATAGCTCCCAAGTGAAGCTTTTTTTTTCTCCTCTCATGTTATCTGAATACTGCTTCCTTCATCTTTATTGTTAGTTCATCATCCTTTATCATATGTTCTTACTTGCTTTGCAAGTATGTATTATTTATCTGTACAAAATCATATCACTTCATGGATATTCTGAATACACCTGTAGCCCATTACGGATATATGAAAAATAGTCTTTTTCAGAACTTTTGACTAATTTTGTAAACAGCATTCTCAACTTCAAATTAAAAAAAAAAAAAGAATTTAAGGGTATCTGTGATTGTGCTTACATGAAACCAAAGATAAAAGTAATTCCGTTGAATGAAATGAGGTGTGGCACACAGGCTTCGTGTTGAAGTTGGTTGCCAGCCTGACGTTTTCAACGCAGTTTCAAGATCCATCTTTTTTAAATGAATGCATTAGAATGAAAACCTAAAGGACTTGTTCATATCTTATTTGTGTCATCTAGATATAACTTTGGATGTCCTTGTTTGTGTTGCTGTTCCCTTCTCCCTGACAACAAGCCTTTTGGATACACTAGTCTCAACATGGTTATGTCACTTTTCACGTGCTGTAAAGTATTCTTGCTCTCTGATTTCTATCAAGGGGTCTTCCGTGGTTATGAAACAAACACAGAAGCCCAGCATTACATACTGTGGGAATTTAGGTAAAGCCATTTTCGGAATTTTAGTCTTCATTGAAAAAAGTCTATACATTTTTTCCAATTGGACTTTGTTTCTGCTAGGAGATAGAAAAGTCTATAAGCCATCTCTGAGACAGCTCTTTAAAATCTGACCCAGACTGGTTCTTTCCCCGTGTGCCCTTCCACTGAGGGCTCATTTATTGAGCACTTACTATGTGCAAATACTTCACTGAAGCAAGTAGAAGCTATGTGCCCTGAGGACTTTCAACTTGTTGGGAGGGCAGATGGGGATTATCCACATGGAGAGATGAAATAGGAACTTGGCCTTGTCCTCAGTAGCCAGGGTGTAGGGAACCAGAGGAAGGTCTGAGGAGTTCTGCCAGTAGGAGAGAAAGGGATTCTGACTTTGTCTCCTATACCAGGTCACCATCTGTATTCAGGACAGAGATCTGTGCTGTTTGCATGTGACTAGCAGGGCTTGGGAAAGAATGTCATTGCCTCCTGTACCTGGGGAGGGTGTTGGCATAAAGAGAGTAGAAGCGAAGACAGAAACATACAGTTTGACCAAAATCTTTTCAAATATTTGGTAGAAAGCATTGGGTAATGTGTTACCATTTCAATTAATGTATTTTAATGACAATTGAGGGTTATTAAATCCAGTCGACACTTGGTTCTAGTGACAAGTGAATATATCAACATATATTTGCCATACTGTTGAGAACAGTCTAGTGGGCTTGTTTTTACAATGCCAGTGGGGTAATTAAACTTTCAATAGTCTGTCATTCTTTCCTTAGGCAGCGGGACCTTTGAGTTTGCAATAGGGCACCTTGTGTTGCAGTTTTGTTTTGTTTTGTTTGTTTTTTGAGTCAGAGTCTCACTCTGTCACCCAGGCTGGAATGCAGTGGCATGCTCACGGCCACCCCAGCGTCGACCTGCTGGGCTCCGGTGATCCTTCCACCTCAGTCTTCCAAGTCGCCGGAACTACAGGCATGTGCTACCACGCCCGGCTCATTTTTGATTTATTGTAGTAACTAGGGCTCGCCAAGTTGCCCAGACTGGTCTTGAACCCGTGGGCTCAGGCAGTCCACTCGCCTTGGCCTCCCAAAGTACTGGGATTACAGGCTGAGCCACCGAACCCAGCTCAGTTTTGTGTATAAATTTATCAAGTTTGTGCCTGTAAATAAAAATCAAGAGAATGGAAGAGGTGAGATTTTGAAAAGGTGAGTTTGTTTGCTCAAGGCAGAGGGCCAGTTTGAGCAATTTAGGTCTCGGACATCTTTCACAGAAATACTCTGTCCTGACTTTCACAGTCACTCCCTTAATGTTATTCTACTTTGCTTCTAAGGACATAGTATCTATTTTGCTTATAATTTTTTGGGAGGTAGAGTTTGTATGCAAGAAACTTGCAAGTAGACTTCTATTTATTTCTTTAAAATTTTTTTTGTTGTTGAGAAGGAGTCTCACTCATTGCCCAGGCTGGAGTGCAGTGGCATGCTCACGGCCACCACAGCCTCAACCTGCTGGGCTCAGCCTTCCAAGTAGCTGGAACCACAGGTGTGCACCACCACACCCAGCTAATTTTTTTTTTTTTTTTTTTTTTTTTATTGTAGAGACAAGGTCTCACCAAATTGCCCAGGCTGGTCTCGAACCCCTGGGCTTAGGCAGTCCTCTCGCCTCTGCTTCCCAAAGTGCTGAGATTACAGGCATGAGCCACCGTGCCCAGTGCAAGCGGACTTTCAAAAGGGGTGAGTAGCAGGCACTGTATTACTGTCCTGTTGTGTGCAGCGTGGAAATTTGAAGTTGGTGAATGAAATCAACGAGGGTGAATGCCAGCTTCCTAGACTGCAGGCTTCCTGTGATCCAGACTTGGTGAGGACAGAGTTCTGGGAGCCTCTTGGTCACTACTTCCTCTGCACTGCCCCCAGCAGGGCTGGGTACACAGTAGGTGCTCCATAAATATTTGTTGGTTTTATTCGTGAAATAAAATGCCGACTAAATGATGCGTTAGAATATAATTTCAAGGAGTTTTAGCAGAGTTTCCATTTCCTTGGTTGCTAAATGTTTTGTAATATATTATCAGTGTTAATTATCAGTGACATCTGAAACTCCATTTAATCTTTTGCAATCACTTGTTTCTTGGGACATACGATTCTTAGGAAGAAAATGATTTAGAAGGATTTGGGAATTTTAGGGGAAATCTAGAGCTAATTTAGTTTAGTAGCTTTAAAGATGAGGTAGATAAGACACAGGCTTACCCACCTTCTAACAAGATCCCAGTTTTCTGGATCTCAGTTTTCCTGATTCTGAACTTGAGGTGTTTTTTTGGGGGGCGGGGAGGAGTGTTAAGCCAAATACCTTCAAGCTTTTCCTCTGTGTGTCACTCACGTTTGTGAATTAGAGATTGTCCCTGACTGATGATAGTTCGACTAAGGATTCTTATATTTTACAAAGGTGCAAAGGTGTACACCTTCCATGGAAATTATACTTGGATTACCCATACAGCCATTCCATTTTTCACTTTCAGTACAGTATTTAATAAATTACATGAGTTATCCAACACTTCATTACAAAATAGGCTTTGTATGAGATTTTGCCCAACTGTAGGCTAACGTAAGTGTTCTGGGCACCCTGAAGGCAGGCTAGCCTACTAAGCTAGGGGTATTAAATAAATTTTTGACTGAAGACATTTTCAAGTTTATCAGGACACAACCCTCATCATAAGTGGAGGAGCATCTGTGCTTACTTTAGACTAAACAGGGAATAATAAAGTACTCTCACCGAGGACAACTCAGAGGTTAACTTTACGTGGAAATGTTACAGGCCTAGTGTAAGGTACAGCCAACAACAACAGCAAAAGCAAGCTGGCGATCTGCCTTCCATGCAAAGGTTATTTTCCTTATTACAACAAAACTAATTAGTGGATTTTCTAATGTAAGAAAATGTTGCTGCTAGTAAAAGTTTCCTCAGTGTGCCAGAAAGCAGATGGTGGCAGTGAATAGTGTTTTCTTTTGCCAGGTTTTGTATATGCTTTCTAAACCTGCAAGATATTTTGCTTTTCCAGATTCAGATTTCTGATCTTTTTTATTTTAAAACAGAAATAGAAACTTATATTTAAATGCACTTGCATCATGTGGTCTGTTTGACATATCATGGTTACTTGAAAATGTTGAGTAACATTTTATGTTCTGCATGAATTTCTTCTCTAAGAGTCTTGGGACTTTTTAATGTTGTTCTCTGCTTTCCTTCTGGAAATCAAGAATGTGTGCCTTGTGAGTGCTACAATGGGGAGTTTTGATTGAGTTATGAAAAACAATGGATAAGATTTTCCTTGTGTGGAAATCTTTTTTATTTTCTTTTGTTTTGCTCCCAATTACTGTGTAAATACCAGCTTTTCACAGTAAGGTTTTTTAGAGCATGGTGTTATTCATTATGACTTCAGTGTTTGTATAAAGTTTTGAATAATTTATTTCTTTTATCTACTACTGGTGAGATGTTAGATGTTACTCTCTGCTCATTTACTTTTTTTTAGTCTTACCTAATGTTTTTAATGGAAGTCCTCATATACATGTTTCTTTAAAGTCTTCTATGAAATCTAAGCATGCTCGTACAGTACCAACATGGCAGCATTAAAACCAGATGCGTGCTGATTTTAAGGACAATTGGGAGGATGTATGTTTATGGTGGTGTAGACATGAGACTGTATTGAGTATGAGTATGGTGAAGGCTTATGGCTTTGTTGGCTAAGACTGGAAATCATGAAACCATTTTAGATGAGTTCTTAAGGTATAAAGTAAAAATGGAAAATGAAAACAAACTTGGTGATGTTTTGGAAATCATTTGAGTAAAAGTAACAAGAAAGAGTTGCCCCAAAGTTACTAGATGGAAAAGTCATGCGGAATTATATGCTGTTTTTGGAGGTGATCGCCAGAATCAAAGGAAATGGAAGAAGGCGTTTCATCCCTTCCTTCACGTTATTTCCGTGTGAAGCTCTGCTATTGTTTCTTCTAACCCCTAGTCCTAATCTGGAACCTCAGAGACACTATGAAGGGCATGATTTCATCTTTAAGTCCTGAATTTACTCTGATTTTTACTTGTAACTTTTCCCATGTAAATTTGCAAATAAAATTTCCCATCTTACCCAATGAGTTGCTATTTTTTGTCACCTGTTCAAAGGATAACTTTTACTAGTGCCTCCTTCTTCCTTTTTCAGTTTTTCTTTTTTTACTGATTCCCACTCATAGTTTTGTTTTCTGGTAACCCCAAATTAAAACAGGACAGAGTTTAGAAAGGAAATGTCCATAAATTTCAGCCAAAAATGACCAAGTCACTGTTTATTCTTCCCTAATCTTAAGATTATAAATCTGAAAAGACAGAAGTGGTACTGAGATCACTCTGAGCCATGGGTTAGTGCCTGGACATGCTGATGCTGCAGGGGTTTAAACATTGCTCAGTGGAGCCCAGCAGGGGCGGGACTTGGAGGGAAGATTGTGTGACAATGAGGCATGATTGGCAGGTAGAACCGTCACTTTTGTTTTACACACTGGTGTTTTACGTACTTTTGCTTTTGCTTCCAACATGATCCCAAAATTTGCAAAACCATGGATCCAAGAGATTTGTAATTTTTGTTGATTATAAAACAAGCAGATAAGCCATTTCTTATTCACAAAACTCTCTCCCTCCCCTTTCCACTCCTAATAAACATTGGCAAGAGTTTTCACTTAGAGGAACTCTGTTACCACCACCAGTGGAGATGAGAGGAAGTAGCAGCTACTCTTAGAAAACAAGTAATGTACACTTTTATAAATGAAGCAGTGCTGAATGAATGGAATTCTTAGTGGACGTTATGAACTACTTCAGGATTGAATAAAATCTCACAATGCTTTGCACACAGTAGGTGACAATAAATGTTTGAAGGACAGACATAAACAAGCTTCTTCCTCCTGAGAAAAGTTAATTACTAGTTATTCTCTGGAGTGAGAGATCCACGCTGCTTTTTGAAAAGTGAAGAGTAGTGTTCCAGTCACCCACTTAGATTTTTTGATGAGCACCTATATGAGAGAGATACCTCCCAGCAAACATAATTTTTGACTAAAATAAATCCAGGTGATGAAAAAGTAGCATTTAAAAAAAAAAAGAACTTCCTGAAGAGAATTCACTTGGCTAATCCTACACAAACTATTACTAGGCATTATATGGAAGACAGTTTAATTTGGAGATTATTACTAAGCAAATTACTCATCAATACAGACCTACTGAAATGGAAAAAAAACTTTTATCTCCCCCACAATGTAACCACAGAAAATAATGGAGATTGAGTCCTAAAATGAAAACAAAAATAAAATGAACTTTGGATGAAGATGAGAGCACATTGACTCAACGGGTACTGAAATGGTTTGAATGGATGGGATCCCATGACCAGTGATGGATTTTTGAAAGCTTTTCAGAATTCTGAAGTTATATAAGCAAATTCATGTGTTTTAGTTATCTATATGTGCGTGTATGTGTGTGTGTGTCTGTTTCCTGTTATACAGGATGTTTGCAGTTTTCCTATTTGTATCAACTCACACATTTTCGTAGTTTTATAATTCAGCATAGCTTTGGTTATAGATTAAAGTTCACTGGGGAATCACTGACTAATCTTTTTAGCATGTTCAACTGCTCCCTAGTATAAAGATACACAGAACTTGATGGCTTCCAAGTGTGGTTCAAACATCCAAAGCACTTGAGATTAGCACCATGTGAAGAAATTTTAAAATATTGTACTGCAATTAATTTTAAATAACTTAGCACTGCATATGTCGGGGAGAAAGCCATGATAGAATCCAAACGGAAATTCCTAAAACTGAAATGAATCACTTAAATCATTTAAATAATTGTATCTCTTATAAAGACATGAAAGCAAAAAATATGTGCCTATTTCTGCTTGCAAAAGGCTTGGGTGAATTTCCAAAGAATCATGGGTTACCTGAGCTTTATTATATTGTGGGATATCTGAGGAGTATTTTTTGGTTGACCAAATGATTAACTCCCTATATTGATATATATTTGTTATAGGTTCAGGAACCAAGTTATTAAGAAAAAGTTATTGTCAACGTGGAAATAGAAAGCACGTTGTTGTAATGAAGGTATAGTTTAAGTATTTTTTAAAGTATGGTCCTACTAGGACATTCTAGCTTGTGTTCCTTAAGGATACCTTTTTTGGTAGCTCCTAAAACACAACATTTCCTAGTGTTCTGGATGACATGATGGGTGAAGATATAAAGAAAAACATTGTTTATGGTCTTCTGTGGTCAGGGGTCAGCCAAGTCACTGAAGATAAACATTTGCAACTCTTAGTGGGCTATTTGTGGTCATTTATAAAGAAGAGACCATTTTTGACTTGTAATGATTGTTGCACTGATGCTACTTCTGATACACTTACCATTCGCAGCAAATAAGCAGATATCTGTCCCTTTTGATGAAATGTGGGTCTCAGGCTTGAATGCAGCCAAAGGATTAGTAACTCAATTGCTAATGATGTACTTCAAATGTAGAACTTTGGATGTTCCTTATCTTTATAGTTGTTCTGACCTGGTGAGAATCCCAGATCCCAAGGAGAAAAAAAGTGAGTGATTTAGGACCAGAAAACAGGTTTCTGCCTGCCATAGGGTCTCTGTATTCAGCAAATGAAACATATCACCTTCTAGTCATGGAGTCTCCCTGAAATCAGAAAGAACACTCCAAACACCTGTGAACATCTCCCAAGATTGGCCTTATTCTACTTCATGGCTCCGGAAGAGCGATTTTGTCATCTTCTGATTTAAATTTCATTTCAACAAATATTTGTTTAGTATCTATATGTTCCAGACACTCTGCTCTCTGCCAGTGAAAATGAGACAGGAAGTTAAATAGTCAACCTGATTCTTTAGCCAGTTTATGTACTTTAGAAAACCTGCTTTCATGCAGTGGACAGCTAGAGAATTATAGCCACTCATAATTTACAAGCACTTCAGATCATGCCATTCAATCCCCATAGTCTTGGGAGTCAGGTGTTTGGAAGGTGAGTCAATTGAGGTTCAGGGAGATTAATATAAATGGTCAAGAAGGTACTCAAACCCAGGTATACTTACACCAAGCCTTTTTCCTTTTTTCACCCTAGCTACCTCTGCTAGAACTATCATTTCTATTAAAGTGGGGGCACACCAGGCCTGATTATGAATTAAATTGTACAATATCTGTGAAACTGTTTCTAAGGGGAAAAATATGATTTAAAAAATTATTTAAGGGCAGGCATTGTGGCTTACACCTGTAACCCCAGCACTTTGGGAGACTGAGGCAGGAAAGTCACTCATGACCAGGAGTTCAAGACCAGCCTCTGCAACGTAATGAGACCCCTCTACAAAAATTGCAAGTATTAGCTGGGCGTGGTAGCAAGTACCTAGAGTCCCAGCTACTCAGGAGGCTGAGGAGGGAGGATCACTTGAGCCCAAGAGTTCAAGGATGCAGTGAGCTATGATCACACTACTGTACTCCAGCCTGGCTGACAAAAATGGTATTTTACACCATTTCCAGCAATGCTAATTATACAGTATTAGCTCAACATTTCCACCTAAAAGGACCCTGCCTAAATTCTATATCTCACTAGAAAAGCTAACTCTAACCATTACCACCAATAGTTAGTATTCAGGTTGCTGTAAATTCTGTTACAAGAGTATATTCGTAGTACTAATTGCTGCTAATAGTAAAAGAATAAAAGCCGTTATAAATGTGCCCAACAACTTGTCGCTCTACCTTAATTTTACCAGGAGGCAGGATTTAGTCAAGATGGGATGTCACAGAATCTTGATTTTATTTTCATTATCTTGACTGGGTGCTCCTTGAGGGCAGGGACTTTGCCTTTTTTCATTTTATATCTTCAGATATACAGGGTGAAAGTCACATAGTAGATGTTGAGTGAATGAATGAATAAATGGGTGGATGAGGTGAGTAGGCCCAAAGACAAGGAAATTAAAAAGGAACCAATGCTGTTTGGGGAGAATGATCCAGTATAATTTCCCCATTGGTTGCGAGTGGTGGTGTGATTTGCTACCACTGCAGAATCCCAGATTTGTCTAGAATCTCTAGTTATGATTTCCCCAGTGGTGGGATTCACCAAAACACTGAGAGACAATTCTGTTTTCTCAAATGCTTCAGGAAGAAAAAAAATATTCCTGATTTGTCCAACCACAGAATCTTCAACCTTCTCATTAAGGCTTTTGCATTTTTTAGGCAAAATGTTACTATATCATTCTCATTCCTATCCTCTCACAGAATTATTTTCTGGTTATGGATATAACAGGACCCAGTTGATTTTTTATAATTTAGTCATTTACTTTAGTGGTTTTAAATCTCTTCCACCATGTTATCTTCCTGCCCCTGCACTCCTCGGCCCCAGCCCCCACATCCCGACACCAATTTTTAATTCCCTTTCTTCTTGTTTTTCCTCACCAGGAAGGAAAACGTCGCAGTAAACTCTACCACTTTGTCTTCCAAAATTTCTAGGAAGCCTTAGTTCTGAGGGTCTTCTTCTTGAGGCCTTAACCTTACTTTTAGACAGTTGTCATTATCTTTGTCTAAAGGTCATAGCTAAATTGAATAAAAGGAAAGCTGTGTTTTCCTGTCGATGCACAAAGGCAGTATTGACTTCCCTAATCCAGTTTGCTGAGGGGTGAGAGAATTAAATTAGATATCTAAGCACAGAAATTGAGAGCCTTTGAAAACAAAGATAAGGAGACAAGACTGTATTTTCCCTTTTCCTGGGAGCTCTGGGCTCAAGATTTTGCAGGTGTGTCATCTGATCCATGGCTTGCATCGATCAAAACTGTGCCAATGCATATTTAATTAGCAAGGGGACCCTGGATGCATTATAGCCATCATCCCTATATTGAATGGACTGTCAGACTTTCTGCACACTTCTCCACCCCCACCCTCCCCTGAACCCATGCCCCCTCCCCTGCCTCCTCCCCGTTTGGGAAGCTTCTGCATTTTGTCTGAGCAGCTAAAAAGTTTCTTTGTTTTTAGCTGCTGATGCATACAGCGCCACTGAGGAGAATACAAACAAGTAGAGTCCTAAAGTGTTTATTTGGTCTAGGAAGACAAGCTAACCCAATCTGATTCCTTCAGTAAGATTTTCAAACCCTGTAGAAAACCAACAAGAAAAGCAAGAAGGAAATATACTGTTCAACTTTGCATGTATAACTTGTTTTAAAAGAGTCAGTTACATTAGGATTTAAAAAAAGAAGATTCTAAGACAAATACTTTACTAATAGAATGAAAGAATAAATGCTTTAATATTATGATAGAAAAGTATTTTCTTTTAAAAACTCCCTGTTTTTGATCATTAGAAAGGGCAAGTTAGCAAATCTTTTATTGATCAGTTCAATGTACATGATAAATTTCACCACGCTCACATGAATCTGTCATACCGTTAGGAAATCCAGTGAATGTAGAAAAGTTATTTAAGATAGAAGGTGACAAAAAGTTAGAGCTGGGTGTATTTTTAAGAAGTTTCCAGGGTTTTGTAGGTGGGGATTCTTGAAGTGACAGGAGGTCTGGAGTTTTGCCACAATCAGGTTATTTCATGGGATTATGGTCACCGTTTGTTTTCACACAGGTTCCAACGCCTGAATATCCAGACAGAGTGTTGTCTGATAAACAGATGTAATGCACCAAGTCTGCTTAGAATAAAGAGCAACAGACTGTGAGCACATGTTTAGGACTCATTTAAACTCATCAGTATAGTTTAGCTCATAGTTCTCTGTCTCTAGTCTACTTTTGAGGTAGCTTCTTGCTGGTAAAGTAACAAGGAATTTTTTTTTTCTCTGCTACAATTTGCTGCGGAGACTCATGGGAAATTCATTTGCATACATCTTGTTACAAAGACTGACTACTTCCTGGCTTAGACAAAGTGTTGCCTGATAAACAGACTTAACACACAAATGTCTGTCTGGAATAAACAACAGCAAGCTGAGATTTACATTTCCATTATCAGAGATAATCTCTTTCCCAGTGTATGGGAATTAAGAACCTTTTCTTTAAAACCAGGTCCGTGATGCTGATATTTTAATACCAGAATCATATCATGTGTGTTGGGGTTGATTTTTACAAAGAAACAAAAAACTTGTCTGGATATGAAAATTTATATGACAGAGGTAAATATACATGTTTTCGGGCACTTTATAAGTTTAAAAACCAGGTTTTCTTACATTATTTTATATGATCCACATAACAATCCTATTAGGAAAAAAAAAAAATCAGTGTTATCCCCATTTTAGAGATAAAGAAACTGAGATTGAGAGCAATTATATAGCTGAGACTTTTGGGACACACCATCTTTTTGCCATTTTATACTCCTTTTAATAGTGAAATATGAATGCAAGGGAAGTAATACTTAGAGTGCTACATGAACTTAAATGGCATGGTCACCTTTCATAGAGGGCAATTTATTATTTTAATAACATTTTTAACAGACATCCAGGTACATGAAAATAATGCACATAGATTATAACTCTGTGATACCTCATTTTCATTTAAAGCATTTTTTAAAAAATGGACGTCTACAGGGAAATGTTTGCTTTAAATGGTATGGATGGCTGTATGGATAGTCTTCAAGTATATATTGTTCTATTTAAGAACTCCAAGATCCTAGTTTTATAATTAATTTTGAGTGTGGAAAAGTGACTAAACAGGAAATGGAGCACAATTCTATGTGATAATGTTGTCATGATGACTTTTTAAGTTGATCTTTGTTTATACAAGTGGGTAGGTGACCAGGTTGACTCAATAGCTTGAGTTCTGAATTAATCAACAGGTCACCATCACCTGTCAACACAGCTCCTCTTATGGGAAAGCAAAAATTCAAAGTGATTACCTAAGCATTTTAGTTTATATGAGTCACAGGGCCTTGTCAAGGAAAATGTAAGAAGTTATAAATGTAGTCAATTCACATGTTTGCATATCTTTTATAGTCACCAACTTCTTACCATTGACTTCACGTGTCACATCACTGAAAAAGCTGATCATTACTTGAAATCAGCCTCATGCGAAGATTGAAGATTTGACTGAGTCATTTTCAGAATGACTGAATTTGTAATTTTTAAAGCTTAGTAATAATTCCTCTCTACGGTCATAACACAAGAATAGTTGTGCCATTTCATTTTTTTTTTCTAAACGTGTTAAAACTGTATCATTACACAACCTCCTTGTGCACTTAGAAAAATAACACATTGATGAGTAGGTGATAAGACAGTCGAATTACTCTTCAACCTAAACCATCTTATTATCATACACAGACCCGACTAAGCAGATGGGCCTTGAATACCAGCATTAATGAAATACAAAAAAAAATTTAATTTCTACAAATTTATTATTTCACAAATTCCTGTTCAGAAAGGCACTACAAAAAGAAAAGCTTGGGGAAAGAAAACGGTAGTAACCTAGATTATACAATGAACTTGAGTAGGTCTTGAAAATGCAGTACACAGGAGTGGCTAAGGGGTGGCTCCCAGAGCAGCTGGCAGCCCCCAGGGTGGTCTGGTGGAGCGCTTCCAAGTGGCTGCTGCAGGAACACAGCCCTCACTCCCATCCGAATCAGGATTAGAGGAGTGAGGACCAATGTGTGCAAACTAGCCTGGGCCTTTTGGAGCTGGGAGTTCCCTCACCACATCTCCCCCACTCCTTTGAGAAAGAATGACTTACTCTGTATACTTTAATTACTGCAGTTACCATGCACACACACATCCAGACAAACACTCTTTCTAGCTTGCTGGGAAAGTTATAGCGATCAAATTTTATATTTTAAATGCAGTAAAGATAAGATTTCCCATTTAAAGAATTATGGAGTGTTTTCATTTTAAAAGCTTAAAGAAAAAGCTTTTATGGTGTGGCTCACCTCATAATTTATCCGTTTTAAAAACTAGGTTATTGTATGTTAATTTTTCATTAAGTGAGTCACAGTTGTGTACATTAATTGACCTTAAATATTGCTTTGGTTATTCACTGAGCTTGAAAGATTTTGTCCGTTCTCTGGAAATGTTAATAATAATTGCATATTTTCAGTGGTCCAGATTTAGTAATGGCATTACAGATTTCTGTTTGCTCTTAAACAGACTGTGATAGATAATATTATATTTAGCTAATGGTGTTATATTTATCAGTGTTTATACTTAAGCTACAAATTGTGTGTGTGTGTGTATAAATATATATACACACACACACACCTGAACACAGATATTCTACATTCTCAAATAAGGTTTTTCAAATATTTTCCTCACAACTCAGCCTGTAAGGTCATGGTCATACTGGAAAAAAATAGATAATATTCCTAAATATTATAATGTATTGCAAAAATAATTTCATTTATAACTTTGGCAATGAGACTAACAAGCAAAATGTGACTATAATAGTTGTTTGACTTTCTAGTGTTCATTACTGTAATAAACGTGTTATAATACTGATTGATCAAAATAGAATAATTCTCAACCTTATGTTACTAATCAGAAATAGAATTATTTTTCTATTATAACCTCACAGATGTAGAAAAATGAATCCTTTGGCCTGACTCTTTTGCAAAACACTCATTTTTCCAAGCCATAAGAAATGAAAACTTACGTAAATTGTGACTATCGTTAAGGCTACAATTGTACAGAGTAACTGTTTATTATACTTGGAGTGTAATCACCTTTATTCTTTATTTTCTCCTCCCCCAGGAATTTTCTAACTCTTCATTTATTTGCAGTAAAGTATTCTCTCCTGTCTTTGCCTTTTCTTTTTTACACTACAAATAACTCCAGCTCTTTTGAGTGGAATTTTCACTTCATTTCTTTCACTTTGCTAACATTTTTTGGTTTCAGATGTCTTCTGATTTCTTCTTATCACCTTTTAGTTTGAGAGATTTAAAGCTGGATACAAAATTCTAATGAAGGCTTTTCAAACTTCATCTTTACCCACAACATTGTGCATGTAGGAAGGTGAAAACTTCGGCTAAATTATTTTTCTAGCGGAACCAGAATTTGTACTTTTGTGGTCCATAGACTTTTGTTGGTATCATGTTGACTGAATAGAAATGACACTGGTTTGTTTTAGGGTGGGAAGGGCTGTTCACCAAGCAAGTCTGCCTTTTCTTTCAAGCTACTCCCAGCAGCAGTTGTTAGGATTTTGAGGCAGTCAACAGACGACGGACTATGGGGGATTTCTCTAATCTTTGTATTTGGGGAATATGTGAACTATTCCTTCATCATTCATCATTTAGCCTGTATACATTTCTGGAAGGTCGCCTGTGTGTCAGACATGGTCCTCAGCTCAGCCTCTGTGCTGTGTGAGCCAGTGGATTATAGGAGGTGACTGTCTGCAACTTCTAAGCGCTGTGCAAGGTTTCCAAATCACCTACAAACCAGAGGGATGTGCTTGGTATTCCCTTGCCAGGCTCCAGAAGGGGGACAGTAAGCAGAAAGAAAGGCCCTTTCTGCCATCCATTTTCATCTTAGAAGGCCTAGTCACCTTTTAGGTGTGAGCTTAGTATATTTTTCAGTCCCTGACGTTGGCTCCATGTCAGAAAGCTGAACAGCAATTGAAAATTCATCTCTTCAGTTTAGCAGTTATGAACTCCTTGGTTGGGCCAGGCACCCTGTGGAAAGTACTAACGATAAAACAAGAGTAGGAAGAAACTCTTTTCTTTAGGAACTCAAATCCTCACAGGAAAGAATTTAAAATCACCTTAGTTTAGTACAGCATAGTATCAATCACACCATAAGAGATACATGTGCAGTGAAAGACCGACTGGAGAGGAGAAAGTGTTTAATTCTAGGTCAAGGACAGGGAAGATTTAGCAATATTGTGTCTTGCCTAAAGAACAAAAAGTACATGGAAGTGATATCTATATTTTTGCTTCACCGGTTTTACCTTATGACCGTGTTTTTGCCATTCTCATCTTTCCCAAAGGAGTACTGAGGTTCCAGTCTGAAGAAGAACAGAGCTGAGACTGGGGCAACTCAATGTATATATATGTGCAAATTCAGCCCAGTATTTCGGTTCTTGCATTGTGCAGGTTTGTGGACATGGAGATTATTAATATGTAGGCATTAGGATTTATTTTATTCCTTTTCCTTGTGATTATATTGATAGTGAACTGTCTTTGTCTGAGTACTCCAGCAATATAGCTGTAGGCGCCATAAAAATGCATGGACGGATGGCTACCAGTTCAATTAAGAGGCCTTAACCCAGCCTCCTATATGCAAACCCTATCTATTTTAGGTTTAAATTTCTGCTCATAAATTTTTTAAAAACCAAAAGAAACATTGCTTTCCAAGGTTAGGTTGAAGTCTAAGTTTCCTTAAACAAAAAGCAAATCCCTAGATGGAAAAAAAAAATTGATAACCCTAATGTACTTCCTCACAATAGCATTTCCAACCTCATCCTTTAAACATACTTTAAGTAATATTCTCTTCATTGTAATATACAAATCTTCTGGCTTTCAACCAGGGAAGCAGAGAAACTAACTGCCTTGGGAGGAGGGCTCAGGTACAAGAAGGGCATCCAATTCTATGCAGTTGAGTTTGTTTTCTGAGGCCTCTAAATTATTTCTGGTGGTAGGAATCAACCGACATGTGTGATAATTCTCCAGAAAAGTAAGACGTAGATGAGCCTCTACCAAATATATAAGGGAAAAAAGCAAATTAATTGTTAACCTCCGCGATGTTTTAATGCAAATGTTTAAGAAAGAGATCTTTCATTTGTATCAAGTATGTATGGGTAGAAATTAATTTGTAATTCTGGTAATCTGCTTGGCTTCATACATAACAGCATTGGGTGGCCTTTCTCAATGCGCTTCCTCAGCAAAGAGTAGCAGTAGGACTGGGTAGTTTTGCTCCTTCTTGGCTCAAAAGGAAAACAGTATTAAATGGTCCGGGGTAGAAAATAATTATTAAAGTTTCTAGAACATTTACATTTTCTTGTATATCTTTGGCTTTGCCTATCTCTTACCAGAATGGTGAATTTGAATATGCAGTCCTTGGATGGATAGCAGTGTTCTAGCTTTTGAATAAAACTAGAGAAATTAAATTCCATTTTCAGTTTAGCTAGATGCCTTCTCCAGTGTTGCATCTGAGCTTTCACGAGAGTGCCGTGGCCCGCTGCAAACCAACTCAGCATTTTCTTGCCACTCAGTCCTTTGCTGTCATTTTGCTTATTTCTTTGTGGCATGGAATTTTAAACTTTCTTTGAACATACCTCATAGTCATCTTTTATTGCCGTTCATATTTTCTATAATTATGTTATATTTCTGTAAAGGTAGGGTGACAAACCAAACGTAAACAGAAAGTGGGAAAAAGCAAAGAAATTCACTTTCAGATTTTTTTTTTTTTTTTTTTGAGTTGGAGTCCCACTCGATCACCCAGACTGGAGTGCAGTGGCCGCTCCCGGCCACCGCAGCCTCAACCTGCTGGGCTACGGCGATCCTTCCGCCTTAGCCTTCCGAGTAGCTGGAATTACAGGCGCGCGCTACCACGCCCGGCTAATTTTTTTGATTTAGTGTAGAGATGAAGTTTCGCCTGCCCAGGCGCGTCTTGAACCCGCGGGCTCAGGCAATCCACTCACCTCAGCCTCCCAAGGCGCGGGATTACAGGCTGAGCCACTGAGCCCGCTACTTTCAGATTATTAAAAAAATATGTTGCTGGACTCTCCTTATCTCGTTTTGCCTTAATATTAATGGATAAATATCAGAAAGGTAATGGAATATTGTATATCTAAATTAATTGAGATTTGAAACTGTTTTCCATTTATTCATGGAGAAGTGATTATTACAAAGATATTACACCTGGAAGTAGGACATTGGCTAGACAATCACATAGAGACTTATGTTTGCTAATATTATTCCCCAAAAAAGTTACGTTTGGCAAAATTTTATGTATCTGTTCTGGGACATGATCAAGAACAATTTTAATTTCCCCTAAAGCAACACTAGATATTTAGCTTTAATTATAGATATAGATATTAATGGTTTAATATTTTCCAGAACAAAAATAATGGAGGCATGTCTTTCTCCTAAAACATGTTGAATTACTTCTCAAAATATTTAACTTTTAATTTCTAATGGCACAATTATAGGCTCTTTCCCTAGGAAATAAAGAAAGTAGTCATGCTATATTTTTTAATTGTTTGCTATAAATGTAATATTAACTTATGTAGTTAAAATTTCAATATGGTCCAATGTAAATTTATTTGCATTTCCAATTTTTAATGCAGGCTTTGTATTTAATTTTTTAAGTTTATTCTGAAGGATTTCTCTAAAGGTTTTTGACTTGTAATAATACTTTTTGTCTGTGTCCTCTCTATGGCAATTGTTATAAAACGATAAAGGCTGTTACTTTGCCAGACTTAAATAAAAATTCACACCTTCACACATCTTTTGTCATTTGAACCTTTGAGTCAACATAGAAGTTTTGCAATAGTCACCAGGCTAATATTATCTGAAAATTTTAAAATAGATATTTCATTATAGCACTTTCTTATAATTAAAACCCTCATTTGCTTAAAAGCACAGAGTCTTTTAAAGTAATAAATTATCATTTCTAGACCTAAGGTCACTAGTAGTGATACTTCTTTCTGCAGTGTCTTCAAGAAAGAAAATAGTGACGCTATAACTTCATTGCAATAGAAGTAATATTTTCAGTTTAATCACAGTCAAGTGTCATGACCTTTTGACCTTTAATTGAACTTGCGGAAATGTCACATTTCAGACAGCTGATTCTAAAGCTGTGAAGTCAAGGTAAAGTTAGGATTCAAGCTTTCCACAGATACAGAGTTGTTGTTGTTGCTGTTTTTAACTTTTGTGTTGCTTTGAAATAACACTGTAAAGTATTTCAAGTCTCAGAAAATGCTTTACATCAAAAATGTTCACTGAAGCATTTTGCCTGATTTTTCTCCCCTTCCCCCCAAAAGTATTATGAATATGCTTGCTTCTAATTCTGTGAAATTCTTTTAATTTAATTTAATTTTATCTGGTTTTAAAATTAACAGTTACTTTAAATTATTCCACTTAGAAATTGTGAATTGAATTAAAAAAATTTTTTTTTTAGTTTAAAAATCTGATTTTTTTTTTTAAGTAAAAGAGTTTAATTCTATTAAGGTGTACAAAACCCTGTTTTTGCTGACCAGCCCCTAATTTAGCATCTCCCAAATGCATCAGTACAAGAGAAAAATAATTCTTATAAAGTAGGGGAAACTTGCGCCTTCAGAAAGACTTCTTTGAGTTTTCCAGTTATTTCAAGTAAATGTGCTAGAATATTAGGACTCTAGTATTTAATGGTGTTAGTCTGCGTAGTCTGTTGCTGGAGTGCAGAGATAAATATCAACAGAACTTGTTACTGTTGTTTGGGTTGCTTTTATATACCAGCTTCAAAATATGTTTTGACACTTTATTATGTTCGGAATCAAGCTTCAGATGTGTGTAATGAAGGATGAAGTCTTTATCAGACTGCAGTATATAAATAGCGGGGAAGAGCAGTTTGGAAGTGGTCTCTTGCTAAGAGAATGGTTTCTGAAGAGCTTCAAGTTATGATCCGGCGCAAAGCAAACGCCACTGGAGGTGTAAACAGACCCTAGCATCCTCTCAAGGCACAGGCTGCTGTGGCCGCGTCTGCCCCCCCTCTCCTCTCTTTCCATCTTCTCTTTTCTCATGTATCATGTCATTTCTGTAACGGTCTCATTCTTCGTTTACAGGCTGAACCTTTTGAGAAAACCTGGCACCACTGATCCACTTTCCCTCACAGACCCTGTAATTGTTGGCTGTGTTTTTGTGTTTTTCAGATTCAAGTCAATCTGAAAGTCCCAGCCAGCCCAGTGACGCTGACATTAAGGACCAGCCAGAAAATGGTAAGTTTCGCTTGGGACTCTAGTTGCAGTATTCAGAGTTCACAGCAGCCAGCTGCCAACCAAGTACAAGGATGTTCGGGTCTGCCCCGTGGGAACAATGGAGCAACTTCGAGCACTTGGGAGAAACTCAAGAGCAAATTCTTTGTTCTCTGGATCACCTAGCAGCCCCAAGACCCCCTGCTTCCAAACACTGTCAGGTTGCTCAGGAGAACCTTAATTCCCAAGGAAGTTGATTACCTAATTAAGCTATGAGAGGTAGGGTTGACTTACCAAATAAGCTTTTTTTTTAGACAGCATGAGTGAAGAATCATTTTTTTGTTTGTTTGTTTTTTGAGTTTTCATTTTAGTTAATTTTAATGTGGCAAATGCCCCATGGTCTTCTTTACTATGATTTAACATCATTCATTCACAAGTATTTTTGAGACCTTTGGGGGCTTTGCTAATTGCTTTAAGAAAAAAAAAAAATCTCTGTCTTTGAAGAATTCTTTTTCACTCTAAATTGTCTAAAATAATATAGTGAGGGTACGGGACAGCATTACATTCCTCAATTGCATAAATATATAAATTTTCTGCTGCAGAAACTTTATTAGAATAGGAAGCATATGTTATACTGCCTATGAATATAATAGTATCTGGTAAAATACTAAATTTGTGGTATGCACTGCAAATACGAAAAAGATTGTTATGGGTTGGAATTTTAGATTAAGACCATCAGTTTCCATAAAAACAGTTTCAATAAAACAATAAAAACAGTTCCAATAAAAATAGAAGTGAACTAGCAGTACCTATCGTATACTAAACATTATATTAGATATTTTCACAGATAACATTGCATAAAATGCCAAAACATTCTTCTTTGGTGATAGAACAAAAGACTCCAATGGGGGTGTTTCACCTTGAGGGACCGGTGGGGCAGAATATACCACTGTGATTAAAAGTTCAGGCTGAGCCGGGCTTGGTGGCTCAGCCTGTAATCCCGCGCTTTGGGAGGCTGAGGTGAGTGGATTGCCTGAGCCCGCGGGTTCGAGACCCACCTGGGCAACTTGGCAAGACCTCATCTCTACAATAAACCAAAAAATTAGCCAGGCGTGGTAGCGCGCGCCTGTAGTTTCAGCTACTTGGAAGGCTGAGCAGTAGGATCACCGGAGCCCAGCAGGTCGAGGCTGCAGTGGCCGGGAGCGTGCCACCGCACTTCAGTCTGGGCGACAGAGCGAGATTTCAACTAAAAAAAAAAAAAATTTAGTGACTCAATATTTTTACAGTAATCACAAATCATGATTTTTCATCAAGAACATATGTATTTCCATTTGTTTCATTCTTATTTTGGGAACTTTAATACCATGTCTGGCTTCTTTATAAGTCCCACAGCTCTCTGGCTCAATATAGGTGCAAGTAATTGCCACAATTGTGAATGGAACATTTTTCCAATGTCCTATATAGGTACTTATTGATATTTGCACATACCCCTGTATCCTACCATCTTTCTAAACTATCTCATGAAAGACAATACAGCACAGTATTTAATATTATGAAGACTTAATCCCAGCTCCACTACATTCTAGCCTGGGCAAGTTATTCTTTGAGCTCAGTTTCCTTATCTATAAAATGGACAATAATAACCCTTGGAAAAGTTGTTCAAAGATTCAATAAAGTAACATATATGAAGATTTAGAACAGTCTCTGGCACATGGTAAATTGTGTATTAGAACTTTCTATTATTAGAAAATAATATTTTATTAATTCGTCTTTTTTTTTGAGTGGGAGTTTCACTCTGTTGCCCAGACTGGAGTGGCTCACAGCCACTGCAGCCTCAATCTGCTGGACTCAGGGGATCCTTTCACTTCAGCCTTCCAAGTAGCTGGAACCATAGACACATGCCACCATACTCGGCTAATTTTTTTCTTTTTTTTTTGAAAGCAGGATTTATTGAGAGGACAGAAAAGCTCCCAGAGCGGTAGGAGACCTGAGGGGGTTGCCCTAATTTTTTGATTTATTGTAGAGAGAGGGCTCACCAAGTTGCCCAGACTGATGGGTTCAGGCAATCCTCTTGCCTCTGCCCCCCAAAGTGCAGGAATTACAGGTGTGAGCCACTGCAACCAGCAACTACAGTCATTTTTAATAGAATATTTTAGGTTATTTATGGACACATTCATACTATTAGCAAAAACAGACAGTCTTCTTTTCCAATGTTTAACGTTTATACAAATTATTTAATTTTTTATTGAATTTTTAACACTCCAATACTACGGAGCTAGATAACCAGTTCCTTATTTAATTGAAATTAGCATTTTGAGGCCAGGCACAGTGGCTCATGCATGTAATTCCAGCACTTTGGGAGGCCAAGGAAGAGGATTGCCTGAGCCCAGCGGTTTGAGACCAGTCTGAGAAACTTAGTGAGACCTCGTCTCTACAATAAATTTAAAAATGAGTTGAGTGTAATGGTGCACGCCTGCAGTTCTAGCTACTTGGAAGGCTGAGGCAGAAGGATTGTCTGAGCCCAGCAGGTTGAGGCTGCAGTGGCTGTTAGCATGCCATTGCACTCCAGCCTGGGCGACAGAGTGAGACTCCAACCCCCCACCCCACCAAAAAAAGAAAAGAAATAGAAAACAATTCACTGTTGAGATGCATTAATAATAGCATAAGTTTCATAATAAGAAAAGTGATAGTTCTACCTATTCTGCCTTGAGAATTATGTTCAGATTTAAGGGTCCATTTTAAGATTGGAACAAAGTAGAGAACAACTGGAACAGGTGAATGACTTTCATGACAAGCAATGAAAGGAAATGTTAGAGAAGAAAAGAGATGAGGAAGAGAAGACATGAAAATTAGCTTCAAATTTCCTAAGTAAGGTCAAGTGGAAAGGAAATAGGTCATTTTGTGTGGTAGAACTAGACCCATTGTATAGCTCTTGTAGAAAGCAAACTCTCAGCCCAAGAAAGGAATGCATAGAGAGTTGTAACTGGCAGAGGCTGGAGTGGGCCACCTATCCAAGTTCTGAGTTTTCTGTCACTGTAAGAGTTCTGGGAGAAATTACCTTGTCTTGTAGAGAAAATTGCAGTAAGAGGAGTTAGATGCCAATAACATTGAGGAAGCACCTAATAGGTGCCAGGAAGTCGTTTGTGTGCTATCGTTTCTAATTGCAGTGAAGAGTTGCAGAGAGACTGAATGTCAGCTCTATTTGCTTTACTTCCCTCAAACTGGATAATCTAGACCATCTATTCCTCTTCATATTTACTCACCCCCAAGCCATGAATTTAATACGTTAGTAATAATAGCTCATGCCACTTGGTTATGTTGGTAAACAGCTTGCAATCCTACCAGGGTGTGCCCTGCCACTCATTAACTTAAGCTTTAGGGCAGAGCAGCAAATCAGCACAGTGCCTCAAAGTAATTAGGTGATTGCCTTACAAAAAAATTAGGCCACAAGCAAGAAGCTTATCAAAAACACAAAGGAAAGCTCACAGTACAAGACATGCAATGGCCACTATATGCACCACAGCTATAATTTTGGAAAGATCAGAGAAAGAATTCAGGCTAATAAGGATCCTCTGCACCCATTAAACATGTAAAAAATACACCAGTCATTGCAGAGCTGCAGGGAAAGTGCATTCCGGAAAGGGGAATGTTGAAGTTTGTTTGTTCTAGAACTAACTGTCTTTGCAAGGATGAGCAAGAATGGGCTATGTGTTTAAACCCTATGTTGCCAATGTTTGGTGTAATGCTGCAAAGATTTTACTACTCAGTTTTTCAATCTGTTAATAGGGAAAAAAAATAAAGTGACATCTATAAAACCATCTAATTTATTAAAAAAGATTAAGGATGATATCCTAAATTTCCAAGTTTAATTCGTTAAAGAATCAACCCAGGCTGGCTTCCTTCTATAGATTTTGTTTGGAGCATTTTCAGAATTCTAGAACAGTGTATGGATAACCCTACATATGCTGTCATATGTCGTGGGGTCGCTAGCCTTTCTGAAAGCCATCACTGGGCCAAAAACATGATTGTTTTGGTCCCTGGATATCATAGAGAACAAAAGTAAAGATCAAAGAAAAGTAAGAAAAAGAAGAGAGAAAGAAAGAAGAGCAAAGGAATGAGAAAGGATAAGGGAGATAGAAGAAGAAAGGAAAATAAGAGATTTATTTGCTTTCAAGAATGAGATTATGGCAGAGAAGAGCTGCTTCAATGGCCTCTTCCAACCGCAAGGACAGCCTGCTGCTGTGAGGCCATTGGAAAGGGATATGTCATATTCACGGTTCACCAGCCCATAAAAGTGGGTCCTACCATACTGTTTCCATGCTCAGTGGCTCTGAGACTCCTTTAAGTTAGTCATCGGCCTCTCAACAGCAACAGCTGGCCTGCCTTTTCAGCACTCAAAGCTTTTACTGCTAAAACCCAGAACACCCTATACAAATTGCCTACCCAGCCCTGAGCTTGATGATAAACATGGAGGAACTGAAACAAAATAGGTGTCTCCATGTAGGTGAGGTTTTATGGAGATGATGGAAACTTTGGAATAGAAACTAGAAACCCCATGTCTGACACAGTTCAATAAAACCAAACATCATAGGCCAGCACCACTGTTATTTTACTATTTTTGCACCGTGTAAGAAGGGGCCCAGACACTCATGCTGACAGTACGCACAGTCTCAAATAGCAGTTAGATGAAGGCCAAGTCACATAAGCTGATGCTGACACAATTAGACTCACCACTGCCAACAGCTTGTCAAGGCTGACACCATCTCCCTCTTGGAGTCTCCCTCTTTACATCGCAGATGCTCTGGTGCTGTGTTACATTTAATAGGTGGGATGGCCAGAGAGAAAATCAGAAACCACCGCTGATGCGCTGTTTATTTCTCAGTCATTTTGTGTTAAATTGCTGTGACTTGAATGTCAGCAGTGTTTGGGATGTGGTAGTGAAATAAAATCCATATCCAGTGTGCCAAGACAAATTTCAGAAAACCCCAAAACACAATTGTCTTGGTTTCTTGCTGGCTGTGTCTGTGCACACACAAATAGTAGCTAGTTTATTGCCCTCCAACCATTTGGTGAGTTGCTTGTCTTGCCACACTCTAGGGGATGTCTAATGAACCCCACACTTCCCTCAAAGCTGGGGATGTCAGGAATGAAGGGCCACTACACACTCATTAAGCTTGTCTCGAGTCCACACCAATCACTGCTGAGCTGCAGGAAAAGTGCAGTCATTTCTGGAAAGAGAAATGGGGAGTTTATTCTGTTCGTTCAAGGAGTTTGGGGATAAGAGCTAGGGAATAGAGGCATTAGGCATAAGCGTATGTGGGTCCGAAAGATCCTGGGAAATACCAGTATTAGTAAAGTGCCTTTTACTGGGGAACTTCCTCACTGAGTAAGCTCCCAGATCTCCAAATCAGGGCCATTCTGTTAAGGGGTATCAGTGAAATACTGTACCTTGTCTTAAAGTTTTTCAAGCTTTCTTGTAAGATCAGGCTAATCTCTAGTAGAGGAGCTGCTTCTTTGCCTTTTTTTTTTTTTTTTTTAGGACAAGCTTTCATTCTGTCACCCAGGCTGGAGTGCAGTGGCATAATTATGGCTCACCATAGCCTCAAACTCTTGGGCTCAAGTGATCTTGCTGCTTTAGCCGCCCAAGTAGCTAGACCTACAGCCACCAGCTAATTTTTCTATTTTTTGTAGAGATGGGGTCTCACACTATATTGCCCAGGCTGGTCTCTAACACCTGTCCTCAAGTAATCCTCCTGCTTCGGCCTCCCAAAGTGCTGAGATTAAAGGTGTGAGCCACCATGCCCAGCCTCTTCGCTTCTTTATGGGTTTGTTGTTGCAACCATGCTCCAATGCATATGTTTGTATTTCTGCCTGGGGTGGTATTCATGCCTTTGACTTAGGAGGCTCCTTTGCCCAGAAGGCAGGATATTGTAATGAGAAACCATGTGTTTCATGTTGAACTACTGACCATTATGGCTTGTCTTTGAAAACTCCCAAGGACACTGAAATCAGTGCCAGGCTTCCCTTGGGGGTTCCGGTTAGTGCTGAGTCCAAGAAAGCTACTGTTATACACTAAGGTCTCTTTCTTCTTATCCCCCAGACTTTACTAATCTGCTTGTAATTCATAACTCGAATCGTTTCACCAGCTAGGAGTCAACCAGTATTTATTCAAACAGTGGTTCTCAAACTTTGATGAGATGATGTGTGAGACTTTCCTGGGTGATTTATCACAGATTCCCAGGTGCGACCGACACTGGGCCGGGAACCTCACTTTGAGCATTTCAATGAGTTGCACACTTTCTTCCTGCCAATTTCATGGTGTAACCAGCCTAATAGGAAATAAACAATAGGTAACTGGAGCATCGCCCTCCCTAAGGGCTCTGGATATCCTTGAGGTATTTCTTGCAGGATCCAGATCTACTTTCTCTGTCAGAGCTCCTCACACATGGGTGATGTTATAAGACTCTTCAGTTTTTTTTTTTTTTTAACTAAATCTTTAAAAAGTAATTCTAATATGAGCATTGTGGTGGGAGGTGGAATTGTTTGATGCAGAGATGTTTGTTGGGAAGATAAAATTCTCTTGTCACCTTTCTGATGATCAGGGCTTCTGGTAAAACAGGTGAAGTGTTTGGTGGGAAGTCTGTGAGAACTTTGGTGGCTATAATTTCTCCCTATGCAGGGCAGAAGAATTAGAGTATGTGGAATCATTTATAAATTGCCCCAGGACATTCAACTGCTCCTGTTCTTTCTCTCCTTTTCTAATTAAGTCTGTCAGGCAGTAAGAGCCAGCTCTCCCTCCCTAGGGGCATTCACAGAAAGCCACTGACCACTCCACAGCTTTGTTGCAGGATGAGAAGGAAGGCAGGACAGGACCTGAGTGGAAATTTGTGCTAGACCCAGAGTTCTAACTTTCCATCTGCTGACTTATGTAATCCTGACAACATGATTCAATACGTATGAGGCAGGAAATTATATACCTCATTATATAGATGAAGAAACAGGCTCAAAAGGCCGAGTAATGTCCCTGTTGCCACACAGCTGGGAGCTGGTTGATTTGGGACTAAAATTCAGATAGCCTTAAATGACCTACTCAGTGAATTAAGATCCTATAACTATATGTGGCTTTGGCAGAGCTAGCTACAAGATTTGCAGGACTCTTTCTCAAAATGAAAATGTGGGGCCTCTTGTTCAAAAGGCAAGAAAATAGTATATTGAAGATACTAAAATATAAAACTTTTTCTTTTGTTCCATGGTCTCTCTCTCTCTCTGACTGTTGTGCTGTTTTTTATGCACTATTTGATATTGTGCTTACTTGGGTATAGGGATATTCCCAGAGTGACAGCAGACTCTCACAGGTACCCAAGGCCCTCCCTTACAACTTGAAGCACACAGTCCACTGGCTGCTGGGTCCCCCTGCCACCAGTCATCAGATTGATGCCATGTTGAGCCAAATCTCCCTTCCCATGGGACTTCTGCTCCAACCCATAGGATTTCAAACTCCACTCTGGGTTGTACTTGGTACTAGATTAAGATTGAGCATGAGGCATGATCCTACTGAGTTGCCCACTGAATGTCCTGTGGCACTACAAGTGTGGGGTGGAAAAAGCTGTCACCAGGCCCTGCCCTGAAATGCTGCAGGTTGTCTGCCTGACCCCAATTCTCTCAGGGGTGGAGGACAACAGTAATCATTGGGTGGGCTGAGGTGAGACTGAGGAACCAGAGGGCAAGGGATAGGAAGCAGGGAATCCAATCTTGAGGCAGCAGACAGGTGATAGGAGGTTGGATAGCACAGGATCTGAGGTTCCAAGCCTTCTGCACATGCTCCATTGTTCTGTAAGACTTCACTTACAAAACACACAGTCAAAGATAAAATTATTAAGGATTTCAAGATGGTGATCACAGAGCAGAAAACTCAAGTAGGAGGCCTTTCTGAGCACCTGTGCTGATCACATGCCCCAGAAGCCAGCCCTAGGCTGTGGAGAAAAACTATTGGGAAAGATTTCTGAGCTCAAGGTGCTAACTAGGGAGAAAATAATGCACAATAAGTCAGTAAAGTATTTGGAACAGATACAAGTCAACATATAATGTTTGTAAAGTAGTATGTAATTAAGTCCTATATTTAGGCTTTCTGTACGCTGTTACTTTAAAAACCAATGGCTAGTTAAATTTCCTCAGGTTTGCTTTTTTTTCTTTTCTTTTTCCACTCCCCCAAATTTGATTTAGCAGGGATGTGTGGCCAGGGTTGAGGTGAGGGAGATACCACTCAGTTGATGACATGCTGGAATCTTCTATGTGCAAAATTTTCCCTGTGAGGAAGGCCCATGAGAAAGTATGGGAGGAGGACCAGAATCAGCCTGCTCGTATGAAATCCGAAGGGTTGAAGGAAAATCGATTTGATTGAACTAAAAAAGTAGGTCAGAAATTGCGAGGAAGGAGCAGGCCAGGAAGTGAGTGTGGGTAAGCTGGCAAAGGTCAAGCACAAGTACCTGACCGCCTGGCAGTGGAATAGGAACTGGGATGGGAATTACAGAGGACTTTAGAGAGAACTCCCATTCCAAAGGGGGAAATGAGTTCTTGGAGGGAGCAGAGGAAAAAGCTCCATCCCTCCAAGACTAAGTGGGTGGATAAGGGCTGCACAAGCCATTAAATACCGACCCTGCACTCCCTGAGCTTAGGGAGGGAGGCTGCCGCGTCCAAGCTGGGCGCAGAGGGGCCTTTTTGGGTCCCCCTGCACCATGCATCCAGAAGCATATATGAAGTAAAGGCAGGTCATAGATGAGGCCAGAGCAATTGACAGCGATTTGGTTTTTCCAAATGAAACATTTGGCCAGTAGCTCAGCTAGGTAGGGAGCTTATGACCCATAGCAGATGACAGCAGGGGACAGCTGTCACTCACCCTTGGCAGTGGTAGTCACTTCTTTGGTCAACAGTGTTCATCGTGCTTTCATGTGCCAAAGTGGAGAACTGTTTAAGGGTGCTGCTTCCTCCTGGCCAGGTTGCTTTGCTGTGGTCACAAGACTGAAGCAGAGTCACGGCTGGGGGCTGCTTTGCGTCCTTTCACCTTATGCAATAATAACTGCCTCTACTTATAAAACAAGAAAGAAAAATGTAGATTTTTGTTATCAGGCCATTGAAATATAAGCCGTCTAAATGGTTATAAGAGCCAGAGGGGAGGAGGGCTGTTTGCCAATGTATAGGCAGCTGAGCAGAAATGTACTTAGCAAGCAGGCTACTCCTGTAAATATTTGCAAATGCCCCTTCAAAGCTCAAAAGCCTAGGACAAGATCATTGGATGATTTGCTTAGAAGAGGAAGAAACAAAACTGACCTCATGGTCCAAGGCAGCTATAAAATGGAAGAGTGTAGATGGGCAGAAGACCAGAAAGGGGAAGAAAAATTGTTCAAAGTTTAATAAACACAAAAGAGAATAAAAATAAATCTCAAGAGTACTTATTTACAAACTTGATGGAAGGATAAGATTGAGGCAGGCGGTGTGAAAAATGGGTGTTTGTGGAAGTGGAAGAGGCCTGCAGGGAGTTTCATGAAGAAGAAGGGGAAAAATGAATGAGGTGTTTATTCTTCCTAATGACAGGGAACACACTAAATTAGCTTTAATCTTCCAAATGATACTCGAAGCTTCTGCTGTCTAACGCAGAGGGTATGAGAAGATGAATGCAGTCCTCGGCTTGTGGAAGGTTCTGACTAAGAGGGTGTGCAGAGCCAAAGAACCTGGCCCTGGCTCTGCCCTACCTACTCTATCTGGGCGTCAGGCCTGTTTTCAGCTGAGCTGGTCAGGATAATCCAGGGTATCCAATCACGAGGGTGGGCATATTGCAGAGGAGAAAAAGATATATTTCTTCTCAGCAGCTACCTTCTCAAATGGCCTTGCTGGGGGGCTCCAAATGCCTTTCTACGTGTACCGTATGCTGGCCTAAAAGCTGTCTGCCCATCGTTTATTTCCCAGATGTAGCAGGTCATCATCACATCTGCATGAATACTTTCTTTTCTCTGAAACCTGGATGCTGTGGATTTTGGGGGGGGGTTTGTTTGTTTGTTTGTTTCTGACACTTCTGATTCATGAGCCACAAAGCTTCAATTCACACAGTTATTTTAAAGCGGCATGGAGCGGAGCATGGCGTAGAATTCACCACTTCTCCGGGAGTCTGCTTTCTGAGACTCACAAGTATATGGGGAAAGGGAGAGGAATAGGGAAACATCCCTAGGAAGGAAAAAATTCAGTACTCTTAAGATAAGAAAATACTGGTGTGTTCCTAGCATTTTTTTTTTCCAGTGTAATCATCAGGGCATGGACTTCCCAAGAACTCACGAAAGGTATTTATTTCTATTTTGAGATCGGCAAGATGGCTCGTTTATTTCATAAGAAGTTAATGTTGCCAGTAGCCAACTGCCTGAGTCTTTCAAGATTCCTGTTGATGATCAACTATGCAAATAGTGGGTATTTGGTGAACTCCATGTGTACAGAGCCCTGTCCTAGATATGTGGGAAAGAAAAAAATCCTGGCAAATTCACTCTTTGCCCTCAAGATTCTTAAAATTTCATGGGTAGGGGTGGACAAAATAAACATAATGCAGAAGTAATAAAACCATTTGCAAAATAACTTAAACAACCGTGAATGATTATGTTGTAATGAAGTCAGATAATTGAAGAACAGGCAGGAAGAAATGGAGCCACTAGAGTTGGATGGGACACTAGAGTGGGGAAAAAAAGTTTGCAGGAGATTTTTGGAAGAAGACTGTAGTAATAAGTGGTCTGCCCAGCGTAGGTGCTCAATAAATGAACATCATATTTGAAAGCATGAGGGTAGAATAGAACCGGCTTTAGGCTTGGTCTGGCTTCAGTTATGTATTCAGAGGCCATGGCATATCATTAGAAAAGTAACAGCAGAGCCCTAAGCAACCCACAAGCATTAAATTGTTGAATACTCTCAGCAACTCTGTATTTTACACGGTTCACAACTGAAGGAATTTGTGTTGATTCTTTTTCTTTATTAAGCTGGGATTACCTCCCACCAACAGACATTATCCTGAATAAAGAATTTTAAGACTGGACCTGGCATAAGCCTGTTTGTGGGTATAGTTTTGTTTATTCAGATTTCCTCACTGTAACTTGACCAGAGAATGTGTTTGGTCATATGTGTGTGAAAAACTGAAATATTGAAGCCAAAAAAGATGCAGCACATGAGCCTGGATAAATGAAGATTATTTGGATGCCAAACTCTCAAGGAAAAAAAAGTACATGGGCAAACTGCTTGCTATTAGAAACTGTTTTCTTGGCACATCTGATGAAAGTGTATGCAAGCCCAATAGCTCTCTCCAGACATCAATTGTCATAAACTTGTCCCAATTCATAACCATCTAGGATTTTCCACCACTCTTGTCAACCTTTAAAGAACAAGGTTAATTGCATGCTCTCAAATGGAATTGAAAGTAGTTTGTTAATCTCTATTAATCCACTACTCCTATAACCAAATGCACATGTTTATTTTATTTTTTCTGGTTAAATTGTTAATGGTATTAAATTGGCCATTGAAAACAAAATCATTCTGTAGATATTTCCCGTATGGTTTCTTGGTATTATCTCATGCTGTGGTCTTTTTAAGAGCACAATGGATTTTATCATTTTCAATGATTGCCTTAACTTTTTGCAGATGCCATCCCACCCACTTTCTACAGACCCTACTTCAGAATTGTCCGATTTGACGTCTCAGCAATGGAGAAAAATGCTTCTAATTTGGTGAAAGCAGAGTTCAGAGTCTTTCGTTTGCAGAACCCCAAAGCCAGAGTGCCTGAACAACGGATTGAGCTATATCAGGTAATGTTTATTTGGTTTGTTTTAATAGGCAATCTGTTTGAGGTCTTAGGGTAAACGAGTTCTACCGTCTTGGATTTTTTAGTCAATACAAACCATTCTATGCATTCACAATCATGATATAGGCCCTCATTTGCTATTACTGTTATGGTAATAGCTCATTCCTAATCACTCAGGAAGAGCCCTTTAGAATAAAGTACTGAAGTCTGAACACACTTCTTTGGTGGCATGAACGACTGGAGTATTTACCCTTGGGACAAGTTTAGTCCAGAAGCCAAACCCCTCGGATAATGGAGGTGGAAAGTCAACTAATGGAGGCCTGATTCCATCCTGAGGAGAGAAGTCAGCTAGCTGATTTTCTATTTTTCATCTTATGGCTGTTCTTTTCTCCTTTTATTTCCACTTCTCTTCCTTCTGATTGTGTCCTCTCTTCTTACGTTTTTCACTCTTTCTTCTTCCTATCTTTGCTACCTCCTGCCTCTTCATTAACCTCATACTATGTCCTTTCACATTCTACCCATGCATTCCAGGCCACCCCGCAATATGCACATATGTGTGCACATCTATCCTTTTTTCCACACCCTTTTCTCCATTATTTGAACAGCCCCGATGTCTCCTCATCTTCCTAGTAGAGTAGTGGGCAACTGTGTCAAATGATGGTGATGATGATGATGATGATGATGATGATGATGATGATGATGAAGTATCAAGTTATAAAAGATTTCAGAGATGCTCTTAAAAACATGCTATTCAAGTGGTGTTCAGGGGCAGTTGCAGCAGCATCACCTATGGACTGTGAGAAATGCAGAATCTTAGGCTATACCCCAGGCTTAGTGAATCAGAATTATGCTTTAACAAGATCCACTGCTGCTTTTTATGCACATTAATGCACCGTTTGAGAAGCCCTGAGTCTGGTACAAGAGGCAGTTGTGTAAAGAGACAACTTAACCAGGTGAGGTGGCTCACACCTATAATATCAGCACTTTGGGAAGCTGAGGTGAGAGGATTGCCTGAGCCCAGCCTGGGCAACTTGGCAAGACCTCATCTCTACAATAAATCAAAAAATTAACTGGGCGTGGTGGCATGTGCCTGTAGTTCCAACTACTCGGAAGGCTGAGGTAGAAGAATCGCCTAAGTCCAGCAGGTCAAGGCTGAGGTGGCTGTGAGAGTGCCACTGCACTCCAGCCTGGGTGACAGAGTGAGATTCCAACTAAAAAAAAACAAAGAGAGACAACTTTAAATATACAATAGTGCCATATGAACAATGTGTACCAGCATATAGAGTGTAGTTGGGGAGATTTCACCAGAGAGCTGACATTTGAGCAGGGCCTAGGCATGGTATATGTTTTAAAACAGTATGGGAGATGTTCATTCTTGGCAAAATCAGCAGATTGTGCAAACACAGAGTCTTGAATGGGCTTATTGAGGGTACCTGGAACACGGTTTTCAGTATCTGGAGGTGAAGAGAGACTAGAGAGAAGGTGGCCCTCCAGAGACAGTGTGTAGATGGAAACTAAAGGGGATTAAGAACAGACCCATGGGAACCCCAATGTTAAGGAGTAGGTTTGTATGACAACATGATTAAAAAGTGGGTTTACTTGAGAAAAAAAAAAAAAAGAAAGTGACATCTGTATGCAAAACCTCTAGTTGTTCCGGATTCTAATTATTTGGAAAGTTTGATAATTAGGATAAGAATTGTCATTGTATGCATTATGAAAATGGAGAATTACCATGTAAATAAGTGATGTCTTTGAGACCTCAAGAATAAGTTTAAATTTTTAAAAACAAGTTTAAAGTACTAGTTCACGTGTGTATTCCCAAAGTAAATAACTCTTATTAAAATGGCTCCTGAAGAACCTCTACTTAGAGGCCTTTAAATCTTAGCTAGTGCTCTGAGACCACCATGAGGGCAGCCTCAACAGGAGGACCATTGCTTCTGTCACACTCTGCAGAGTCAGATGGAGAGCATGCTCGTGTGTGTGTGTGTGAACCAGACGCTGTGCTAAGCACTTCCGAAATGTTATTTCAGGTGATACAGCTATACGTTGAACTTTGCACAATGAGGTATACTTTCCACTACTATCTTCTTTCCCCATCTTACAGAGAATGATGCTAAATCCTAGAGAAATTAAGTAACTTGGCCAGGGTCACACAGCTAGGAAGTGGCAAGTCTGAATACAAATCTAGCTCTGACTCCCAAGTCCCTCCTGCTCTGTACCACACACTATCCTGTTACCAGCAAATTGTTCTCTTACTCTTTTCTTTGGTATCAGCCAGAATAGAAGAGAAATAAGAAAAACTAGGCCAGAGGGTGGAGTGATATTTGGAGGGAAAGCAAAGACTGTTTCCTATGAAAAGAAGCCAGATTAAGGATAGCCAGATACATTGCAAAGTGATTTAAACAAACAAACAAACATGATTACATCTTCTTCCCCACCACTCACCTTTTTTTCCCCCAATTAAATCACTCTTACATTTCTTTCTGTGCTGATAACAGCATCATAGATTGTTTTGGTTTTTTTTTTGGCCCTGTTTTGGTTACATGACTTCAGTAAATTAGAGGCAGGGTCTCTTAGGTCTTGCTACCAGTAATGTAAGTCGCTAAATTGCTGTTATCCTGTTGCCCCTTGATATTGTCTCTGAGGATTGTCCTCTGCCAACAGGCTTGCTGATGACTTCTCTTCCTCCCAGAAATCATATGATCTCCAGGCAGGGAAGTGTCCAATGAGGCTGGTAACTTAGAGAACCTTAGTGAGTTTCTTGGTGAATGTGTCCCTTCTTAGTAGTTTCTGTGGCACTGGCTGCTCCATGACACAACCAACAAGATCTGCCTGTATTAGAGTCCCATAAATGGAAAAGGTATAGCCCAAGATGGAACCTTTTAGTTTGGAAAGGCATGGGCATGATCACTGTTGCAACATGATGGTCCAGAAGGAGTAAGTTTTAGCAGAAAATAAAAAAAGAATAGCAACTCCTTATGGATCTGGGGCTCAGCTTTGCAGCAATCTCACCTACTGAAGCACAGCCAAGGTCCAGGGAATAAATCAAAGAGATCCCTGAATACTCTAAGAGAAGACAGAGCACACACACCACTGACTTATCAGAAAGATAGCCTTTAGCCCTTTATTCATGTGACTAGGTTAGTTATCTGCAGGGCCACAAGAAATCAGAAGCACTGAGTTAGACTGAGAGGGCTAGAGGAAGACTTGGACAGCAGCAAATGGTCCTTTAGACTAGAGGTTTTTGCCAGTGCGCCACAGCAATGCTGGCCCAGAAAGTCAAGTCACAGAACCAATGCCTCTTGTAAACAATTTTCCTAAATCCTATCCTGTTTATAGGTGACTTCCTCTATCTCCTTGGCTCCCCACCTCACTTCTGACTTCTCTTCCAGCCTTTTTATTTAGAGTCCTATTTTTACCTTGTTGTTCTCCAACTTTCTACTTGCCTTCAGTGGCCATTTATTGTAGTCTTCATTCATGTACTTTCTTCTGTCTAGTCCCAGTATAGAAATCGATGCCTATGATAACAGCCTTGAATTATGAAGGTGTGACTAAATTAAATTCAGAAAACTGAACATGTGCAATAAATTTTAGACAGCTTCATATCCAAAATTGCTGAAATAGTATTTTGAAGGAAAAAAGGCTTGATGCTTAAATGGGCAGATCTTCAGCTATTTGGAAAGCTCAATTGTTCAGAAGAAAAAACTCTAATGTTTCCGGATGCCCTTTGATTATTGTATTGTACACACAATACAATATTGTACACGCAGTTGGCATCCTACTCCCTAGATGAAGGTGGGGTGACTGTGAATAGGTTCTTAAGTTTTAAGATGAGTCTATGGATGATTTACTAGGATTCCTCAGGACACCGATTTTAAGCAGGGAGAGAGTGTGTATGTGTATACATTTGTGCATACATGCCTGTGAACCCACATGTAGACAAAGGCACTCCCTCAAGTGTGAATTCTGGGGGGAGCTTTTACAAAGCCTAGCCATAGTTCCTTTCAAGGAGATTCTGATTTTCTCTGGAAAGGAAAAGGAGAGTTGTTTCTGGAAAGTGATGGTTTCAAAAAGCTCTCCTGGTGATTGATATGTGATTGTTCTCCCCTTCAGATTTGGATCTTCCTATTTTTTTAAATTAGGAACCACAGATTTAAGGCATATCTCAAGCTTTTTGGGAAACTGTGTCCCATAAAAATGTATCCAGGTACTCTTTTTAGAGTCATAATATGAGGCTAAGTGGACCTAAGATGGCAAATTTGTGAATGAGTTCAGGATTTATTTTGTCCAGGGATATGAAGATTTGTTGATTCTCTCTGCCTGGAGGAGTTAAGGTAGCAAGCTTCTGTTGAAATCATTTTTAGCTTGGCGAAAACTAAAAAACGTGGGACTCAAGGTTCTTACTAACCTCCCCTCTCTACAGAATATTCTGTCAGAATGTTAATAAAGGTAGTAAAGTAAAATCCTACTGTCTTGCTTTCCCTAACCTCTGTCATGTTAATGAACTCTAGCTATTTGTGTGATCCAGATATTACTTCAAATGTACACCAATAATGGAAGGAGTATGAGTGGGTTAGAGCTCTATGACACTTGAAGGGGCAGAGGAAAAAAGAAAAAGATAAAACAACTTTTTTTCAGATAGGAATGATCTGTGCTATGTTTGTAAAGCTTTATGCCTAAGGTGACCTTTATTAAACTATGCTCAGATAAAACTCCAGTGCTCTCGGAATGCCTTCGAACCTACAATAGTCACTCTAGCTCTTAGCCTGTTTGGAAATTTAAACACATCTTTCGTTGTTTAAGTTGTCCCTGTTTTTTGTCCTGATTTAATTTATGGTTAAAACCATGACCAGAATTATGAAGTAGAGGGAGAAAAATTAGGAAGGAGAATTCTTGTCAAGTTGAACACCTTCTGTAAAAGCAAGGATACCCGCCATCTTAGAGTGGGATAAATCCCCTATTTTATAGGTGAAGAAATGAGGCCTGAAAAAGTTAATGACTTATCCAAGGGTACCTATAATCTAAAAGCCCTAAAGAATTATTTGGAACCACCAAAGAATATTTATATTTATATTTGCTGACCTCAGAGGATTTGGAGCTCTCCAATATTTTTGTCTTCTTCTCATTAACTCACACTCTTTCCACACTTATTTCTCATTTAAACCATATCACCTCCAGGATAATAAGGTTTGTGCTACTGTCTTAGTTATCTATTTGCTGTATAACAAACTGCCCCAAAACTTTGTGGCCTTAAGTAATAATCATTTTATAACACTTCACAATTTTTTGTGAGGCAGAAATTTGATCAGAGCTTGGCTAGGGTGTTTTCTTGCTCCATGTGGCTTTGACTAGGGTCAGTTGGTGGTATTCAGGTGACATTTGGACTTTTCTGAAGGATGCATGATGGCTTTGCTCATACGTTTGAAGCTTTAGCAGGATGACTGGAAGGCAGGTTTCTTCTCCTTCTCTGGATAGTCTCAGTTGTCCCCATGTGGTCTTCTCAGAAGAGTAGTTAGACTTCTTACATGGAGACTCAGGGGTCCAAGTGTCCAAGGCAGAAGCTGCCAATTCTCTTACAAACTAGGCCAAGAACTGACACTGCATCATTTCCACCTTACTCTATTGATTAAGTGAGCTAAAGGGCAGACCACATTCAAAGGGAAATGAAATAAACCCCATATCTCAATGGGAGTTGTGTCAAAAAAGTTGTAGCCATCTTTAATCTGCCAAACCAACCCACTATGTACAATAGAGTAATAGTTAACAGAGGCTGAATGAGCACCTCCTGGTGTTAACACCATACTTGAAGCCATCTATCTAGAAATAAATCAGACTCAGCATCTGCCTTACAGTTTTCTCAGGTCTGGTGGGTGAGCAGACATATAAAAGGTATCTTTCTACTAATAGAGATTAAACCCATAATACTCTTAGAGCAAAATCTGGATAATTCAGGGAAATGCCTAAGATCTCATTCCTTCCACAAAGGGAGTTGTAAGAATTTGAGGACAACCTGCCATCTTGGTTGGGCTCCTCCAGTGGGAAGACACATAATTCCAAAGGGACTGAGCCATATGCATGAATTAAGAGCTTCCTTTGAGTCCAATAATATTTGTTTCGGGGGCATATGAGTAGATTAGATTGAGATAAAAGTGGTTTTGGTTCACTGGTATGCATAATATTATGTTAGCTCTACCTTCATTGTGTTTCAATGTACAGTTATATCCTGAGATTTGGTGTCTACATCTGTATTCTCTATTCATCTTTAAGAGGCAGCATGGTGTAGTGTTCAATGGCATTGGCATTGTAACCTAAATTTTCGTAATAATTCCTGATTCACTTGGTGTTTATTATGAGGGTGAAATGTAACAATGTGTGTAACTGCCAGGTGGGAGTGGATATTCAACATATGATAGTTTCCTTCCTTTAGTTTCACCACTAGATTTTGACTTCTATGTCTGTGATTCTTCCTGGAAGAAGAGCTCTACCGAGTTACCTGTGAAAGTCAGTTGACAGGTTATTTTTAAGATTAACTGATTAGCTTCAGACCAATGAATAAAATCATGCAAAAATAATTCCCTGGGGAACAGAGTGATGTACTGGGTTCATACATCATATAGCATCTGGGAGAAAAAGCCACCAAAATGTCACTTTGTTCCATGGAGCTGACATGAGGCCACAAATGTTGGTGCTGGATAGCTGGTAGAATATAATATACTGATGAGTCCCTGTTAATCAGTAGAAGATGAATGTGTGGAGATGAAATAAATTCAGTGGATTTAAAGGGAACTTTAGATTTATTGACTGTGGCCTTAGAAGACACTGGCACTATGCATTTCTACAGAGAGTTAGGACATACAGCTTCAATTGAAGCCAATGCTAACTTGGAGAGGGAACTCCCCTCTCTATAGAATACTCTCTCAGAACTCTGACAAATGAGAGTACAGATGGTCCTGACTTAACGGTTGTTTGACTTTACAATGGTGCAAAAGTGATAGCATTCAGTATGTTCAACTTACCATGGGGTTACATCCATATATCTGATATCAGTAGTTAACTCTATCATAAGTCAAGGGTCATATGTAAAATAAAATCTGACCTGCTTTCTCTGGCTTCTTTTCTTAATACTTGGATTTTAATGCTTAGTTGAATTTGCATGCAAACGGTAACCAACTTGCCAAATGTGATGAAATGCCACTTCTAGAGGAGGTCAATTGCAAGATATATAAAACGGTGGCTAAATCCTAAGTCATTTATATTCATTTATTTTTGGCTTCAAGCTGTATGATAAATATTAAATGATTTTTCAGCTTTGAGGATGATAGGGTGAATTGATATTTAGTAGGGGGGAGTGAATCATCAGTACCTTTAATGGGCATTCTGTATATGACATCTATGCAAAAGATTTTAAAATGCGCAACCCTAAGTTTTTTTAGTGAAAGTTCAAGGTAGGTGGCCTAGGCCTACTTTTCAAGAGATTCTAATGCTGCAAACTGAAAGGTGGGGTTTTAGTCATAGCAGGGAACACAGCACTATGGGGTTAATGAAAATTGCCTCCTTTTCCTAGCCCTAAACACAAGCGTATGCTCGCATATGCGCACACACATGCACGCACACACATACACACTTCAACTTTCATGTCTCATATTGCCCAAGGGAGTGTAAAATAAAAAGAAGTTAGCCAAAAAAACTGACTGTCTGTTGCATTAGACTTACAAAAAGTGTTACTTAAAAAAAAGCAAAAAGTTATACTGTGCTTCTGTTGTACAGAATTTTACAGTGTACAATCTCCTTAATACTGATTGTAGCCCTGGCGCCACATTGGAGACATATATAGCATAGTAACCCACCTAAGAAAAATGCCATGAAGTATAATAAACACTTTGTTTGCACAAGGCTATTAATATCTCAGGTTTTTCCAAACTGATCAAGTGGCATGCTTGCTTCCTAAGGAAATGGAATTGTTATTATTTGCATGAGGTTGTGACAGTACCTAGAATCTGTTAACCTTGTGATCAGACAGAACCCACCCCAAAAAGTAGTGTGAACAGAAACCCTTCCTTACTGTATTAAAAGAAATATTAATGATTATTATTAGTAACTAATAATTCTACTGTTCTTTTTTTCATAATTTGACTTAGTAACAATATTGATAATTGTTGCTAATACATGTGGTGCTTACTGTGTGCTAGGCACTACTTTAAGTGCTTTATATATAGTAATTCATTTAATTCTTATAACAATCCCATGGGTAGGTACTATTATCATCCTTATTTCACAAATGAGGAAACTGAGGCTCTGTGAAATTGTCACTTGCCCACACCATGCAGCTAGGAAAAGACAGAGTCAGGATTTGAACTCAGGCAGTCTGGCCCCAGGGTCCATGCTCTTGACCACATTACCATACTACTAGAAAGAATGCAGCTGTTGGAGTTAGGCAGGGTGGGTTCAAGGCGTGGCTTTGCCCCTTTGGGGAATCCGAGGAAGTCATGTCACAGAGGCGATTCCACATCAGTAAAATATAGATAAAAGCACTGACTTGGCAAAGATTTGGTAAGGTACTGAGACAAGGCATGGAAACTCCTAGCACAGTATCTGTCCCCTCAGTGGCTACTATTATTATTATCATTACAGTTTCCAAAGCATTGAGTTTGATTTTCTAAGAAACAGTCTCTTAAATTTGTGATCTGCTTAAAGTCTCTTAAAATTGAAGCTCCCCCTAGCCCTTATTGCCACAGGATCTGAGTTGTTGGTTGCTGTCCCAGGAGTTTGCTTCAGGGTTCTTTCAAGAATATCTTCTACTCACTCTACTCCTGGTGGTCTCATTTTACTCAGATGGGAAAGGAGAGAACCTTCACAGCCAGTCAGTCCCAAGTTCACTTTCCACATTTTTTACTTATTAGCTTTCTGGTCTTACAGATCACTCCTCTCTCTGTGCCTCAATTTTTCATCATAAAATGGAGATAACAGCTTTTGTCTAATGAGTTACTATGGGGAGAACACATATGTTAAGTGTCTGGCACATAAGGTGCAGGAGGAGTGTATTATTATCAGGATTTTTCTTGTCATCTACAACATAGCTCCTATTTCCCTTAGAGTTGGCTTGTGATTCTAAAAGCACTGTATGATGGCGTCAATCATCTCTGGTTGGATGAGGTCTGACCCAGTTTGTGTTATCAGTGGGACAGAGCAGGGTTTTGGGAGCAGCCATTGTTTTATCTCTCTGTGTGTTTGATGTATCAAGTCTCTGAGGGCTGCAGTGGTGGGCTGGAGGCTGTGATGTATCTTGCTTCTCTTTTTGAAGAATGATCATAGAAAGACACTCCAGTGGAGGTGTCTTTTAATCTTATCCCGTGTCCCATTACTACATCTCCCTGCTCCACCACCACACAAATAGGCTTGATATATGCTTCCTGTTAGGCTGATATATGCTTCCATAACCTCCACCAGGACAAAAACTGTTTTAAGGGAGGATATGTGCTCATTTACCAATGTCAACAGTACTTAGAATAATTTTTGGAACTCCTATTCTAGAACTGTGTTCAGAACCTGTCATACAGACTTTAGAATTCCTTTAATAGAGACAAATCTGGATTTGTGAAAGGTAGTATTGATTTTTGAAAACTACCAAGGTTCTGTTGAAGATGAAAATAATAAGTAATTCAGTTGATTTCCTTGGTTCTTACAAAGTATATCTGAAAACCAACCACTTCTTACACTCCTGCTGCTACTTCTACCCTTGTCCAAGCAGTTCTTATCTCTCACTTGGGCTATAACGATGGCCAAATTATCTGCTTCATCAGTAGATAATTGATTGGTCGTCCTGTTTCTACCCTGGCCCCCTAAGTCTGTTTGGTCATCTCAGTCAGAGTGATTCTAACAAGATGTTGGTTAGATCAAAATTCTCTGTTTAAAGCCCTATAGTGGCTTCTTTCCTTTCTCCGAGTAGGAGCCAAAATCCTTACTATGGCTTATGAGGCTGTCTCTGACCTGTTCCTCTCCCACCCGTCTGCCATAACTGCCCCCTCACTCACGCAGCTCCCTGTGCTGACCTCTTTGCTATTCTGCAAACACTCTGTGCCCACTTCCTTCTAAGACTTGTGGCTGCTCTTCCCTCCACCCACAGCTATCCACATGGCTTGTTCCCTTCATTCCTTTAGGTCATTCCTCAAAGGTCACCTGCTCAGTGTCCCTCTTCCCAACATGTCCTAGTCCTAATGTCTACTGCACTTTTTTCCTTGTTCTCAGTTATATTTGGTCCACTCTATGTTGTGTATGGTCTTATTTCCACCTCTAGAGAGGAACTCCTGTAGTGCCCAGTGTATAGTGGGGGCTCAATAAATGTTTCTGAATGAATCTTTAAATTTTTCAAAATGAAATTTAAGTACAAGGAATGTAACTAAATGTATAACTTCATGAGGGAATTCTTTTGAGAAACATCTTGTTTTAAAGACATTTATCTAAATATTTATGAAAAGAGAAATGTATATTTCTACCCATCTTCTGTGATTTATGCAGAGATAATTCTGGTGAAGTAGATAATAGCCATGTAGGTAAAAAATAAAGTTATGTCATAAATTAATGAAACTAATATTCTTGGGTACCCCATAACCTCTATGTCTGTAGAAAAATCAGGCTCATAATTTATCTATTTAGGCTCATTACTTTATGTTCAATTCCCTAAATTAAAGTGCTCAGCAGAACACAAGTAGGACTTAAAATACAGTACAGACCATATGTATTATAGGTGCTAAGGGGTAGGAAAAGAATGTTAGAACTGTGTTCCCTAGTGTACATGCATTAGTGTCAAGTCAGAATGGAACTGAAAGGAGGAGGTCAAATAAGAAAATCAGAAGATATGGCTGTAGGGAACTCTTAGTCTGGTTGTGGAGACTCCCTCCATAGCAGGGAACAGCTGGACAGTTGTCAAAATTCATAGTCTAAGCTATGTGGTGTAGACTTGAAGACTGTAGGAATTCAGCTAGGAAAAGAACATTGTGATCTTGACTTAGTTTTCCTTCAGATTCTACCATTAAATGTTGTAGTGCACCTTTCTCTTTCCTGGCCTGTACTGATGTGGTGACTTTAGTCCAATTGAATCCTTTTCTCTGCTGTGTGATTTATGCCCGATAACCTCATGAATACTACTGAGCTGCAGCATCTGAGAGACCTGCTATGCACACAAAGGATTCCTTCATCCCTTAGACATGGAGAAGTAAATTTACTTGTTTATGCACATGTGCAGTCAGCACAAAGGTCCATCTGTAGAGAGTAAAAAAAAAAAATCAAGGAAACAATGGGGAATTATAAGGTGTTTTCCTCACAAAGGACTTTTCTCTGTGTGTGTGTGTGTGTGTGTGTGTGTGTAACTTTGTAACCAAGGGCATATCTGGTGACATTTCCATAAAGGTCATGTAAGATCTCTGTATGCCATACTTTATCATAATTGCACATGGGCATGTATAATATATTTCAATGTGCATTAATGTGCACCATAAAGAGAAAGAGTTCCTATAGTGAATATAATAATGTAGCTATCCGAGTGCCAAAGAGACTATTTTCATGTGCCTCTTTCTTCTGAAGCTGATGTGTATTCCAAGGGGCCCACTGTGCAGACTCCTACGAAGCTCTTGCCAGGTGTACATTACTTACTACCTCTTAGAAAGATGCAATTACAAAGAAGCCATAGCAATTACAGGACATAGTGATGGCAGAAGCAAGATAAGTACTGGGTCTGTTAAGCCACTTCTGAAGGATAATCATGTAGTGTGTCAGTTTGTTAGGCACCCCCAAAGTGACCCAGCATGATCAAGGAGGCTACAGTTAAACAGGAAGAGAGGGCTCTATTTGTGCCTCAGTGAAATAAAAACCATTTCTCCTAGGTTTGATTCTCTATAAGGCTGGCACTTGCTATTACTTGGAAATTCTCTTTGCTTTCTCTCCCTCATTTCATTCCCATAATGAATATATAGAAAGAGAACAATGTAGTGTTACATTGCTTATACTGTCTGATAATTCTTTCTGACCTTTTTGATATATATACATAATCTCTGCGGTGGGTTTGTGGGTGTATATAAAATTCCAAGCAACAGTTTTTATCAACATAAAAGACTGGTTGTTCAGAAGCTGATTTTCCACTTGATCAACTGTGTCTTTTTAACAAAGTCTGCTAGTTAATAAGAATTTACCAAGCAGGGATTGTGTAAGCTTCCGCAAAAAAGACCCTGTGGGTGTAATAAGAAAGAGAAAGAACGTTCTTGGCTCTGAAGGACCTCATAGTTAAATTAAGCATTAGAAGATACTCGGCACAGTATAATTTATGAATACCTCCTATTATAAGTTGAATTATGTCCCTTCCCACAAAAAAGATATGGAAAGAGGGTCATTGAAAATATAAGTAGTTAAGATGGAGTCTTACTGGAGGAGAGTGGGTTCCTAATTCAATGAGGCTGGTGTCCTTATGAGAAGTCATTGGCCAGGTGTGGTGGTTCATGCCTATAATTCCAGCAATTTGGGAGGCCAAGATGGGAGGATCACTTGAAACCAGGAGTTCAAGAACATCCTGAGCAACATAGTGAGACCCCGTACCTACAAAAAAAAAAAAAATTAGCTGTACTTGGTGATGTGTGCTTGTGGTCCCAGTTACTTGGGAGGCTGAGGCAGGAGAATCACTTGATCCCAGGCGTTCGAGGCTGCAGTGAGCTATGATCATGCCACTGCACTCCAGCCTGGGTGACAAAGTGAGACCCTATCTCTAAAATAAAAATAAAGTAAAAAGAAGACAGTCATATGAAGACAGAGGCACAGGGAATATGCCATTTGAAGACAAAGCGAAGATTGAAATTATGTGGATTTCAAGGAATGCCAAAGATTGCCAGAAAACTACCAGAAACTAGAAGAGGCAAGGAACGATCTTCTACTAGAGGCTTCTGAGAGAATGTGGTCCAGCCAACACCATGATTTCACACTTCTAGTCTCTGGATCTGTGAGAGAATAAATTTGTGCTGTTTCAAGCCACCAATGTGTTGTCCTTTGTTACTAAATTTTTAGGAAACCAATACACCTCTAAAGCAAACTCCGTAAGTCCAATTGTGTAGAGTTTTGAAAGAATGTGAGGGCACCAAAGAGAAAGGAGGATGCGTTTATTTGTTCCCCTGTTCAAGGAGTTAGGACATCCCTATTACCTGCACTGTGTTCTCTTAGGCCCGGTATCCTTGCAAATACCACAAATACTCACCAGTATTTCAGATCTTTTTACCCTCTCCTTTTTCCGGTAAATTTCCCCAACCTCACTGGGTTAGGGTAGATGCCCTGCCTCTGTGCCCTATGAACACATTGCTTTAAGTTGTTGTTGAGATGGCTATAACCCCTTACTGTACAATGAATTCTATTAAGAACAGGAGCCATTTTATTGTCCTGGGATTTAAGTGTAATGCTTTGCTCACAGCCATGCTTAATATTTGTTAAACTAAAATGGAGAAAGTGAGCTATAAAATAATTTCAAACAAATGAATAAATGAGGACTCAGGTGCATGCAAGATGCTCAGCAATTATTCAATGAATGAGTGAATGACAACAAGATAACAGGTCATATTAAATATTCCAATACCACTACTTGTTATTAATATTATTCTTATTTGGCATTAAGAGTAAAAGTCAATGAAGGCCTTCCAAAGTATGAATGTTGGAGTGGTATGTTGGAGAATCAGTTGTTCCTCCTGTGAAAAAATCAAGAAATGCTTTCAGGAGTGTGTTCTGTGTGCCTGTCTACATTAGAGAAAAATGCTCGTATTATCAGGATTGTCAGCTCAGAGACTCAGATTCCTCCAAAATTAGCCAATGAATGTGTTTTTCTTAAGCTACCAGTGTCAGCAAATCAGAATACAAAGTTTGTGAAGCTATTTAAATAAGTTTATGTTTCCTTCTATCTTTTAGGAGTTGAATATTCTATTCTAGGAAATGGACATTAACATGCACTCAGGGTTACCCTTGAAGTCACTGTGTGCAAGGGACCAGATGCACAGCATACTTGGTAAAATTCCCTGGAAATTAGGGAAAGAAGCTTGACTTTAGCTTAGAGTGAAAGTAAGCATTTCATTGTAAAGCTGGACTTCATAATTGGAGATGAAGAATGGAAAATGTTGTTCTGTTTTCTAGGTAGAAATTGGAGGAGGGGGAAGGCATTCTGATGGGGATTACTAGTCAAAAGACAGAGTTTGGCATATATAATCCATGTTTTAGAGATATTGTTTAGATTAGGCTTCCAGGGATGAAAGATATGTCTAGGATGATAAGTTGGTGGCAAGTTGTGTCACAAATACTAAACTAAGGAATCTGGAGTTTATTCACTAGGCATTAGAAGCCTCTGGAAGTTTTCATCCAGGTCAGGAACATAATTATAATTCACATTTATTGAGTGCCAGGCAATGTGACTGATGCTTTCCCTACTTTGTGATACTTCATTCTCTCAACAAGTATACAAGATGGGTTTTGATATCCCCTTTCGTAAATGAGAAAATCACTGATTCTAAGCGGTAGTTTGGGTTGTCTGACTCCAAAGGCTCTGGATATTTTCACTACATCAATGACTTTCAAAGGCACTTGAACAGCCCTAAGCTTCTTCAGAGAACACTAAGGGACTACTGAGGAAACAGAATGGATTGTCCATTGGCCCAGATGAACTGGACTCCTGACCTACACTGGGCCTCATAGCTCACTTCAACTAGTGAAATTATACTTTTTTTTGCTGTATACAACATACCACAGAGTATTGATGGCCAACCAGGAAGGACGTAACTAAGGATTCAGCAACAGACTCTGGTTTGGGCTCTATGATATTTAACATCGTTATCACCAATGTGTTGAAGACATTTTCTGTGCTGCTGCTAGTACTGCGTGGCTTGGAAAAACAGCAAACTTAAGTTTCAGAGAGAATCTGAAAGGCTAAATCCTAGGTCAAATAATAAAGTCTAAAATTAACAACTATACGTGTGTAATTTGCAATTATTTTTAAAGATGAAATATATAAGTATAGATGACAGCTGTGGTTCTCAGAGTTGTCCCCAGTTAGCAGCATCTGCATTACCTAGGAACATGCTAAAAATGCAAGTTATTGCACCTCCACCTCATTCTGTTAATTCAGAAGCTCTGGGGATGGGGCTCAGCAATCTATGTTAATGAGCCCTCCAGATGTTTCTGCTGCAGGCTAGCACTGGAGAACACTGGGCTAGAAAGACCAACACTCCCTCCTTTCTTGCTTCCCTTTATTTCTTTCTCTTTATTCCAACTCATTCCAGAAAGGATTTGGGGTGGAAAATCTGACTTAACAACAGTTTGTGAATAAGAACAAAGGTTTTATTTTACAAAAAAATTTTCTATGACTCAATGGTGTGATGTGGCTGCTGCCAAAACCAAATAGTTTGCATTAAAAATTGTGACCAGAGCAAGAGAAGCAAGAGCAACTCCCCTTCCCACGTTTGACATATTCCGTGTATTCTCCATATTCTGCTAGACTCTATTTGAAGTTTGTTGAATTAACTTTCAAAGGGACATTGAAAAAGGGCTTAACAAGGATGGTGCAGCATCTTGAACCTTGTCCTAAAAGGAGCAATTGAAGGAAGCCACTTCTTGAGACCTGACATAAAGAAGAAAGATAATTTTTCTTTTCTTCTGTTTTTTTGTTTGTTTGTTTGTTTTTGAGTTGGGGTCTCACTCTTGCCCGGGCTGGAATGCAGTGGCACGATCATGATCATGGCTCATGGCATGCACCATGACCAGCTAATTTTTTTATCTTTTGTAGAGCAGGGTTTCACTATATTGTCTAAGGTGGTCTCAAACTCCTGGGCTCAAGCACTCCTCCCACCTAGGGCTCCCAAAGTGCTGGGATTACAGGCATGAGCCACTACACCTGGACAAGAAAAAGTATTTTATGTCCTGCTCCAGAGAGCAAAATACAGTATTGGAAAGCCTTCTCCACTGGTATTAAAAAAGTAAGATGTTAGTTCAGGCTCTTCCTAGAGGGCTTTGAAAACACACCTAAGTACTTCAGGCTTTTTTTGCTTTAACTGTAGGATGTAGATAATAAATGGCATGATGTTCACCCACAGGGTTTTTTGTGAAGACTAAAAAACATGGGAAAATGTTTAAATGTTTAAAAACTACTATGAATATACAAAAGAGACAATGGTACTATTATTAACTAAAACCAATTGATGGAGATTATAAGTTCAAGATTAACACCCACAACAATATGAATTACCAAAAGAAGGATGACCTTTCTCATAAAGTAGTGATCTCACTGTCATGATAGGTCTTTAGACAGAGGTGCTAGGGAATGAATTGTGTTGGGTTGGGGCAGATGGCCTCTAAATGCCTTACCAGTGCTAGTATTTCATAACACTAAAGTTAATGACTTGGGGTCAGGATCTGAGAGAATCATGCTCCTAGCCAGCAGAGTGAATGTTGGATTCAGCATTTTTGTTCATCACCCTTTGCAAACATTTAAAACATCTAACTACATTTAAACATTCAGTGCATTTAAAGCGTTAAAAACTTAAAGGCATTTAAAAACAAAATGGGTCCACACTAGTTAACCTGTGTAAGTTTTTCTCTACAGCCCTCTAGTTAAATTCCCTTCCTATTAAAAGTCAGATTGAATTGGCCCCTTGGTTCTCCTACATGTCTATTGATGTCTGGATGTGGAAAGTAACATTGAATTCCCAGTGCTTTCTTACAGCTCTTTCCAGTGTCTCATAGGTGTGTAAGAGATGCCCCCCTTAGTGTCTAAGGCAAATCCTGAGTTGATTTACAGCATTATCCCTTTAAGACTAAGATTTTTTTTCTGGCTATACTTTTGCATTTAGATTTCTTCTCCCTCCCCCCCAAACTATTGGGTAACATCTATAACTTTCACCTTTATCCACTCCTTGGTTGGCTGCTTTCCAATGGCAGAGAAATGAATGGTTGCTTTTGTGTAGGGAGTTTTGTAATTCAGTGGAGTTTAGAGCCTTGCTAAAGGCGATATGTGGGTATTTTGCACGTATTATATATAATGTGTATATATTAGTAATGTAATGAAGGTGGCATTCAAACAACACTGTGGGTAGTAGCTAAGCCAGAGACAATGAAATCTCATTTTCAATACTTGAGAAGCCCTCCTTTCTAATTCAATTAGGAAGAGTTGTTGATCAGTTATTTAAAGAAAAAAATTTGTTAAAGCAGGGGATTATAAAAACATAAGAGAGAAAAACAAAGAAATACAAACTTTGAATTTTTAAACTTAAAACAAATATCTGTGTATGTTATATGTGTGTGTGTGTATGTATGTGTGTATACACATGTACACATTAACATGCTGAGGCTGAGTTTTTTTTTTTTTTGTAAAATGCCAAGGATTTTTTGACATGACCATGCCAATTGCCAATCCACATTATATTTTTTTGCATAAACCATATCCATGGTGCAATATCTATGCTTTCTAATTTTTTATTTATTTGAAGTAGAGAAAGAAGTTTAAGCACAATTGCTAAGCAACACGGATGCAGGATTCGTCTAGATTGTTATCATTATTTTTCTTTTATAGTTGTCTCTCTCAAACCTAAAATTAGAAAAAAAACTTTATATATAACATTAAAGTGCCTTTCAACCATTCTTTCAGTGGCATTAAGTGCATTCACAATTTTGTGCAGCCATCACCATTATCCATTTCTGTAACTTTAAAAAAAATTTCCAACAGAAACTGTGTACCCATTAAACAATAACCCTCTATTACTCTCTGTACTCAGCCCCTGGTAAGTTCTACTCAAGTTTCTATCTCTATAAATTTGCCTATTCTGGGTACCTCATGGATGTGAAGTCTACAATATTTGTCCTTTTGTGTCTAGCTTGTTTCACTTAGTATAATATCCTCAAGATTCATCCATGTTGTAGCATGTGTCAGTATTTTGTCCCTTTTTATAGATGAATTATATTCCACTTTATCAGTATATTAAATTTTATTTGTGCATTCATCTGTTTAGGGACACTTGAATTTTTTTCTCACTTTTTGGCTATTGTGAATAATGCTGCTATGAACATTGATGTGCAAGTATCTGTTTGAGTCCTTACTTTCGATTCTTTGGAGTATATACCTAGCAATGGAATTTCTGGACCATATTGTAATGTGACGTTTGCCTTCTTGAGGAACTTTCAAACTGTTTTCCAAAAAAAAACTTGCTTTCTCACAGCAATTTGTCTTCATGAAGATTTTCCAAGACATTCAACTTGTTTTTCACAGAAGAAACAACTCTTTTTTACTTTTGGTCCTGTATTTCATCAGTTTCTAGCCCATTTAATTAACTTGCATAATTATGGTGAGAAGTCTGTGTGTCATAAACATGTTTAGACATGTATACAATTGATATTTGCTAAACATACAAGTCAAGACCAGAAGTGCTTGGAGAGGAACTTTCCAGCAGTCATCCTCAGCATGCTGAAGCTTCAGCCAGTACGTACAATGAATGGAGAATATTTGTTAATCTGGCCAGTTATGTGAAGGCCAATTAAGAGGGCTTCTACCATTCCATTAAACTATCTTTGTGCTTATAAGATGTATAAAGCAACTTAGAAACAAACAACTGGCGGATCTAGAAAAAAATAACAGCTGCATATCCACGACTACTAACATTCAATAACTTATTCAGAGATTGGAGAAAGGCAGACAGCAAAGGCTAAAACAGTATGGGAAATGGACTGATCAGGTCACTTTTGTATAAACTCTTGAACTTAAGAAAGTACTAATGAACAATCCCAGCAGGTTGATTTCCCATGCCACCTTCTCTTACAGTTCAATTTAGTGTGGGTGATAAGTGAGAAATCAACAGAGAACAGGTTGGTTGTTCCTATTCTTAGGAAGAATATACCCTTCAAGTTAAAAGTCAAGACTTTAAGATGTGATTAGAAGGTTTTCTAGATAGTTCTGAGGCAAAATCATGAAGCTGTAGGAGGAATACATTTATAAAGAATCATTCATCCTTGTTAGTGACCCACATGATTAAAGGTTTGGGAAATTGCCCCTCTAAATATGGTCTAAAGGAACTGGGTTTATTTAGCTTAGAGAGAGCAAGAAAGCATAATGAGGGGGACTTAATAATAGTCTCCGAGAATATGAGGGATATTCTCTGAGTGATGGAAAGCAGCTGTTTCCTGTTTCCACTAAAGACTGGATAAGAAGAATGGAGTTAAATCGCAACAAGTAGGTTTAAGAACTCTTTGACCGTAAAGTTCAAGACAACAAACCCAGAAGACCAAAGTCATTTCTCTGTTTCAGAATTATGTAGCTAACTAACCATCTTTCTTGGTGGGTTATATGTGACTTGCTCTTGAAGCTTGAACTAGTAAAAAGACCTAGAGGACCTTTCACCCAAGTGAGACTATGAAGTTGTCCATTGTCTGAGCCTACCAATGTGCTGTGGTTGAGGAAGCCCTCATCTCTAAGTCTTGATTCTAGTGAGAATTAAAAGAGAGAAATCTTCAGAGTCTCTTTGCTCCCCTTTGATCTCCATTTAAAGTAAGTTCATCTAAGATTTTATTCTCTTCTGTAAGGTAAAGAATTCGACAGTATATGTATTTTCTCCTCATTTGGCCAATATGATTATGATTTTTTAAAAAATTCTGTATCTTGGCTACTATTGCTTTTGTTAAGCTCTGGCCTGACCATGCTTCCATTGAGCTATTGCCTGGTCCCCTCCCCAACCTGGGGGAGGTGGATCCCCCTTTTCTCTCTCTCTTCAATCTACTTTCTAAATAAACTATATTTTCCAATCTAAAAAAAAAATCTGTATCTTCAGTGAGACTGAATACCTATATATATATATATATGTCATAGACATTTGGTATATGATATGTATAATATATATAAAATTAATTCTGCCATGTTTTGTTCTAGGTAGTGTGTCTAAGTGTTAGCTATATGAAGATGAATGAGGTATACACTGTGCTAATTAGGAGCACAGTAAATATACAAATCATTATGTAATAATGCATCATTACAGATCAACTATGGGAAGAATTTAAGGACTGAAAAATGAGTTCTGTGAATGTTATTAATTTGTAGCCAATGAGGCAGATGGAAATGCCTGAAAACTTATTCTCACTCGTTATTTTTAACCATTGTTACCCTATATTAGGTTAATTGTACCATTTATCTGAATTGCATAAGTAGTGTCTTATTTGCCCACCTGGGAGTATTTCAAGGCAAGGTTCGTCCCCCAGAGGATTGACTGCTGTTAAGCTGTATCTTTAAAATTATAGCTTTATGTCAGCATTCATTGTGTGTACATTCCACCATGTTATATTTTCATCTTGTACCAACACTGATTTTAATTCTATTTAAAAAATATTTGCTTCCCACTGAAGGTTTTCTGCCATCTGGAAAGGGTTAAGGGTGAATCGATTCATTTCTGACTTCTACAACTTTTTTGGGGCTTCAAATCTCCAGCATTGAAGTAGGAAAATGACTTGGGATGACTTTGAATCCTCTCTCCACACTTGTTCACTGTGTAGCATTGGGCGAGTTACTTAACCTCCCTGAGTTTCAGTTTCCTTAGTCTACTTTACAAAAATATTTCAAGAATTAAATTAAATGAAACCATGTGTGCCAAGCCCAGAACCCAGTGTGCCCAGCCCCCAAGTCATGTTTATTTACTTTCTCTAATTCACAAACAGCATTTCTTGCCTAGGATGAAATTATGATTACCTCTACATTCTCTTCTTTTAGAAGGGATTTCTGGACCATAGAGGCAGGTCTGTAGAATAGGATTTATCTAAAATGTATGAGGGCACCCAAGAGTCCAATTGTATAATCTCTTTCCTTTTTCTAAACTTACTTAATCCAGGAAAAAAGTCTACTATAATGACAAATATTTCAGGAAGCATTTGTTGCCAAATTACCTGAAGTAAATCATGTACACACATGAAAGGAAAGTGCATTTTAAAATCAATGGATGATTATGTGTTTTTGTTTTGTACGGTTTCGAGGAGAGTTAATATATCTTCTAGATATTCAGATAATCATTTAATAGACATTGATTCAATTGAATGCTGTGCTTTGAAATGATATCAAATTGGCGGCATGATCCCTGACCTGGGGAAGCTTATGAACTCATTGGTAGGACCAAACCCATGTGTATGAAATGTCTGCAAAACAGACTTAATATGAGGAAGGGCAGTATAAAATGACAGGTCGTGAGCCCCTAAGTACTAAGGAAAGGCAGGATACAAGATTTGGGCAGGGATTTACTATAGCTCTAGGAGACTTAGGATCATGGTTTGTTTCATAAAACACTATTATTTCAATATAGATTTTTTTAAAAAACCACCTAAAATGTTCCCTTTCTATAGAAACACAAGAACATACTGAAGTTGCTCAATCCTTATTTGAAACAAATGCATCTTCCCAAAGTCTTAGTGTTCAGGCTGATATGCTTTCAGACACTCATCTATCCACCATATCAAATTTGCACCTGCCCAAATTTATTCTTAGTTTGCAGGATATGAAATATCTTTATAAATCGGAACAAGTCACATTGAAAATAAAAAAAATCTCAGCTAGCATCTTACCTCAAAAGCTGAAGCATGACACATATTTTAATACCAGTGGATTGAGGAACCTAGATTAGGACTGTTCTCTTTTTTAAAAAAAAAATTTATTTATTTGTTATAAACATGTGGGGTACAATTCAGGGTTAGGTATACAAACATTGATCATGCAGTTACCCTTGTTGATGAGGTATGCCCCTCCCTCCCCTAGCAGTTTCCCTTTTTTTTAGAAGGAGTTTTATAATTTAGGATCTTCGAGAGTAAGCATGGGTCCTCTGAACTGAACCTCTCCTCCTGTCCCTCTCTGTGCCCCAGCTCCCCAAATTAAATAAGTAAGGAAGAAAAGCAACAAAACCATTAACTTAATAGCATAGAATTTATGGCTGAAGTCTTGCAAAGCTTATGTCAGCAAAGTTAAATAATTACTGTCACTTTCTTTTAGACATTTGGCTTTATGGTTCCTGTCACCTTTATCATAACATGCAGCTGATTTAGTAGCTTTGTTTTTCATGGCAAATGGCCTGGTGTTATGTTTTTATGCATGTGGTCATGCTATTGAGATGACAATACATGGATATACTTCAGTGGAGCTAAATTTAGATAATGAATTGGAATACTGTTCATGGCTTTGGTTTCGTCATGCTGTCAGTGTGCCAAATGAGCTTTTTCTCTTGTTCTTCCCCCCACCCCCAGATTCTCAAATCCAAAGACTTAACGTCTCCAACCCAGCGCTACATTGACAGCAAAGTCGTGAAAACAAGAGCAGAAGGCGAATGGCTCTCCTTTGACGTAACTGACGCTGTTCATGAATGGCTTCACCATAAAGGTTACAAACCACTGTCTCTTTTCCTCTCTCGATGTTCAGTAGCCCTAACTTATTGTAGATTGATTGCAGATTAAAGACACATGTAAAATGACCTCCTTGACTTAATGTTTTCCAGACAGGAACCTGGGGTTTAAAATAAGTTTACACTGTCCCTGCTGCACTTTTGTACCAACTAATAATTACATCATCCCAAATAAAAGTGAAGAACTAGAAGCAAGATTTGCAGGTAACTGAAACTTGGTCATAAGAGGTTGGGGAAAAAGGGAGCCTATGTTGACAATCTCATGGGAGATAAAATCAGTTTGCATGTGAAAATGGGATTGTTTGGTGAAAATTGGATAGTTTAACTCAGTTGGACAATGATATGATTGTATAAAAATATATGAAGGGAGAAAAAATTGGAAGACAGAAATTGGTTCTCAGTTTACAACTGCTCAAAACCTAGTGGTGACTTTGTCAATACTGACTGACTCATTAACCCTTCAAACTATTAAATACTCAGTTAAGACCTTTATTCTTCATTTTAGCAAACACACTTTCCATCTAAACTGATATAATAAAAAACAACATGCATTAAGAAAAGTCATTGATAAACCCCCAAACCAAATGGCAGGATGTGACAGCTGTATTTCATGGAAGAAAGGAGTCCCCTCATGCCACAGCTTCCATAATTAACCTTCCAATTATTGAAACATTCCACCTTTTCTAGCCCATACCCAACATTTCAAGAGGCTTTCTTATCAGACTTTTATAATAATTTATAAACACATTTAAAAAGTTTTAGCTTTCTTTCGTGCTCACCTTTAAGTGAATTAGCCAAAAGTCAGTGAGAATGAGGAGATGGCAAGGGTTCAGGTCACCTCATGTATTAGATAATGAGTCATTGGATGATGAGAGGTGAGAGGAAAGTCTGTGCCCACATGCTGGTGCTGCATCAGTCCACAGTGCCAGGTCAAGGAGCTGTTTTCCCTGTCCTACTAACATCACCCAGGACCTCGATCCTCTTTTAGAAGGCTGCAGTGGCCCTTGCTCATGGAAAAATACTCCCAGAGGTCTAGAGATTTATTTCAGTCTCTAGCCTAGTCATGATTCTCTGGAGTGTGGAGATTAAATGCTTAAACTGGCAGTCTCCTGAGCATGCTTTGGGGAGCTCAAGTTTCTAAATCTCAGATGGAATCAGGAAAGTGTTGAGGATGCCATAAAATAAATGAAAAAGCCCTTTCTTCACAGCTTCCCAAAATAGCATTAGGTAAGGGTGACTTCTGTTTCACTTGAACCTAATTCACTCCAATTTAGTTAAGTCTCAGTTTATGTTCATTAGAAAAATCTTTTGAGTTTAGTAGTCTTAGGAAGAGTGTGAACCAGCGGGTGACAAGGCATATTCTGTTGCCATGTGTTCAGTTGTAGAGGTTTTGAACACAGCCTAAACTGAGGATTGACTAAAATAAACTGCCAAGTTTGCCCTTGGACCATAGGTCAAAGACTGCTTCTGTAGTGACTTTCATAACCAACGGCCCTGCCTTTGACACTGAACTGCCTTTGGACAAGAGCCCCATTTAGAAATGTTAATTGTCACGTGGGGTAGTCCTGTTGTGTCATATCTATTTCCCCGGGGAATGATTATACCCACCTGATGCTGCTTTGGTGGTCATCACTGCTATTTGTGATGATATACAAAGGAAAAAATATGACTGATTATATTTGATGAAGGTAAAGCTAAATGTTTATTACCCAAATGCATTTTTTCAAGGTATTGATGGCACCTCCACATATACCAGTGGTGATCAGAAAACTATAAAGTCCACTAGGAAAAAAAACAGTGGGAAGACCCCACATCTCCTGCTAATGTTATTGCCCTCCTACAGACTTGAGTCACAACAGACCAACCGGCGGAAGAAGCGTGCATTGGATGCAGCCTATTGCTTTAGGTAAAGGAAGTAAAAATAAGACAAAGTAATTATATTGTTAACTCCAGTACTGCCTTTGCCCTTTCTTCTACCACATATTGACCTGGATGGTAATCATTGCTTAAGACCAGGGGCAATACAGTACAGCTCTTGTATCTCATAGCATTGTTCTTCCCAAAGACTTAAAACAGTTATTTCTGGGTTGTATTCATCAGCTCTTTAGCAATAAACCACACTGTGAATGGAGAAAACTATACCCCCAATTTTTTTTCCCTAAATTCCATTGAAATGATTTGGTGCTGAAGAAGAAAATGAGCTCTCTGCTACTCAGAACAAATACAAACTTGTTTGAGATATTTGAGGATGACTTCTTATTAAGGAAGACTTACAATCTGTATGAATATTTCACCCTTATTCTTACTTGAGTGTTCAAAATAACAGAGATGAGACAGCAGAAAAATGCTGTTTGTCATGTCCTTAGCTACAGAATATGATAAAAGTGAGAAAAATGTATTTCCCATTCCCACATGAGTTCATGGAGGGAGAACATGAGTGTTCTTCTGTGGTTTTAGATTGGTAAGAGGAAGGCTCTTTCTTTGAGAGTTATGGGACAGTGCAGGGTCCTCACTGATGAAGTGTTCTAAGAGGTCATGAGTAAAGTGGCAATTTTTCTTTTGAGAGCCTGTGGTTGCACTCAGCAAGACTGTTTCTTAATGTCTGGTTTATGCCTAAATCAGAGAACATGTGATGAAATAAAGGATCTGCTCTCAAAGAAAAATGCCTTAGATGGTTTGTTGAAAACTGTAGTTGTATTTCATGTTATATTTGAAAGGAATAGAGACTGGGTGGCAGAAACTGTCTAGCGTTAGTTGGAAAGAACTTGGTCCCTTCCAGTTGCTCTCTACTTGTATCTAGTCACTTGAGGGGGAAAGGTTTGACTTTTAAGGTCGCAGGGAGTCAGGGTATCAAGCTCATAAGCGAAATTGGTGTAGCAAATCACCACAACACCCTATTCTGAAAATCACTTGCAAGCACAATAAAACCATTAAAACCTGGCCCAGGATATCTGCTCATTAGATGTTTGTTGAATACATGAATGAGTCATTTTTCTGGTTTGGGGTGATGTGGGGGTGGGGTGGGGTAGTGAATCAGCTTTAAAATCTCCATTGCTTTTTTTTTTTAAAACAGAAATGTACAGGATAATTGCTGCCTGCGTCCACTTTATATTGATTTCAAAAGGGATCTTGGGTGGAAATGGATACATGAACCTAAAGGGTACAATGCCAACTTCTGTGCTGGAGCATGCCCATATTTATGGAGTTCAGACACTCAACACAGTAGGGTAAGTGTTTGGTTAACTTGTTGCTTCTATTCTTGAGTTGCCAATGGTTACCTACTGATAGTATTTCCAAATGAATTGTATTTAACCTGGTGTTCTTTTACCATCACACGTGTACGGGTGCTGGAGAAATCCTTTTAGATGAGGAGGAAGAAAGTAGGCTGTAGGTAAAGTCAGAAAGTCACACTGGTCAGTTTCAAACAGTAGATCTTGCCTTACCAGTTGATTATAAGCAATTTGAGAAAAGTTTGATTTTTTCTTTATTTTATATTTTTTATTAAAAAATGCTTTCTAGTTGTACCTAGTTATGGGACATTTTGGCATGTGTGTACAATATGTGTATAATGATCATATCAGAGTAATCAGGATATATACCACCTCAAAAAGTTATCATTTCTTTGTGTTAGGAATATTCTCAGATCTTCTCTCTAGCTGTTTTAAAATATACAACGCATTATTATTAACTATAGTCATCCTACTGTGCTATCAAACACTAGAACTAACTGTATTTTTGTACCCTAACTTCTCCTCCTACTCCGTTTTTAGCTTCTGGTAATCATCTTTCTACTCTCTGCCTCCATGAGTTTTGTCTTCTTAACAACTATAAACACAAATAGGTCGCAAAATAAATAAACAAAACTGTTGAATTAGCACATCACATAGTGTCATATATAGCTAAAGTGTGAAGGGACCCAAGGTTCCATCTTAAAAAACAGGTCTGTTATCACCTCCATCAGGGACTGCCATATTTAGAAAGAACATTCAGGATTTCAATGGATTGGCATAGTGATTTACTAATATATGGCAATTAGAAAATAGTTTAACTTCTCTGAACCTCAGTTTCTTATCAGTAAAAATGAATGTATTTATTAAAAGATATCCTTCAAATAATAATGCCAGACCTGAAGTACAAAAAGAAGATGTACATGAAAATGATTTGAAAATCAGTTTCTCTATGTCTTTTTAAATGTAGCCTAAAGTAAATGAGAATCTGAGTTTTTTACGTTACTGCACTGAGGCCAGAGGGTGAATTCAGAAGGTAAGTTCTAAATTGGATGCTATGAGTTCCCGGACCGGATTAGTGTAAACTTTTCCTGTGCAATAATGTTTGTCAATATGCTTTCTCCTGATAGCTTGTAATGTGGGATTTTAGAATTAGAAAGGACTTTATAAGTTATGTTGTTCAAACCTTTCATTTTTCGAAAGAAATTGAAATCTAGATCATGTAGATGATGCCCATGATTAAAAAAAACAAAAAAAGTTACAAACCCAAGTTTGGAATGCAGACCTCCTTGTTTTATAACCAGGCCTCCATTTGCTCTGTCTTACTGGGTTTAATTCCTAAAATGTGGCTACACATTGGGGTTTCTATTCTGCTCCTTATGCCTCTGTAAATCTCCCTATTAAAGAGGCATTAGAAAAATTGCCTTCACTGCAGGGTAGGAAAATGAATCTGCTGCCAAAAAGATCACATAATACATTCAGCTGAATTCAAGAGTTTGGGAGTTATCAATTATTTTAGACAATCTATATTATAATAGTTTCTCTTTAGTTCATATGAAAAATCATGTGTTTGTGGAATATGGAGTCTATTTCTTTATTAATGCCTGCATATGCTGGAATTTAAGTTGACAAACATGGCTCCCCTTCCATCAGCTGTTTTCCCAACTCCCCTGTAGACTTTGGCACTCTGGGGTGACCGTGTGCTTAGCCATGTGAGGGAAGCTTGCTCATGCCTGTCCCTTTGTCTGAGTTCTCTGGCCAGGCTGCCTCATCTGGGCTGCGGCAGCAGTAGCTGTAATGTGGGCAAGGCCCTGTTGCCAAGTAGAAACATAATTCTCCTCTCTGATACACAGAGGGAGTGTGTGAAGGCTGAGACCATGCTTGTTTTTCAGGGAGAGAGGAAGAATAACTGTCATGGTCACAAATATGTGGTTTGGACAGTTACCCAAAAAGCCAGAGGTAGCTTAATAAAGTAGTCAGTGTTGCTGCACTGAACAGATCTTCTGTCTTAGGCTGAAAAAGTTGCAGTGAATCTCGAGGAAAAGGTCACTTGCTGTTTGACTAACACATTAATGGCATCCTTGGAAATGTCTCTGTATCATCAGTGGGGAACCTACATACTTCAATTAGTAAATGTCACACACCCCTCTGATATAGAACGGGGTTATATAGGACAAACTATAGAACTTTCTCTTCATTCTGTTTTAGGACTCACTCTTCCAACTCAGTCACTGCCATTTACCACATGGAAGGTTAATGGGGGGTTGATTGTTCTTCTTATTGTTGTTGTTGTCTTCAGCAAAATGTAAGAAAGTGACTGCTTATGAATAGAGACTGCTTAATGTCATTCTGAGCATCATTGTATAAGCATTGGTAAATGAAAAGACTTATTTATTTATTTAAAACAAAAATTTAGGTGACATTAAATTGGCCTAAGAAGACACTTAACATGGAAAGATTTCACATTGCAGACAGGTGTCTTTTTCTATACCCAAGGATAGATTAAAGCTCTGATGAGAGCTTTAATAAAATGTTTTATTCTTCTACTTATTCATGCATTCATTTTTCACCTAGCACATGAGTCTTATTTTGTTCAGAGTAGACTTACTAGGGTTATAAGTTAAAAACAAAATCTATGGAGTCCCTGACCAGGAGGAAACTCTTAATCTAGAATTGAAAGTATATACTCAGGAAACAACTTCATTTACAGAGTAGTGTAGAAACAAAACCCCATATTGAGAGGATCAAGTTTTGCAGGGTCTGGGGAGTATGTGTAGCAAAGCAGTGATCAGAGTGTAGACTTACTGGAAAATCTGTTGAATGAGCAATTTTATCTAATCTGTCTTTAATAGAATCATTTGTTTAAGATGTATTTAAAAAAAAAAAAAAAAAAGCATTCCATGTGGGAAAAGACTGAATTTGGTGATTGCTAAGGCAAATAGCAATTTGACCATAATTTAGAGTTAAAAAAGAGAAATTATAAACCAAAAATAATTAAAATTATCTACTCAGTGCTGTGACTAATAGCAATATGGAATGGTTCTTTAAAAAATAATTTCCTTTTTTTTGTCTTTTCTTATGTTGTCTCTCCTCTCCTATGTCCTTTCAGGTCCTTGGCTTATATAATTCAGTAAATCCAGAAGCATCTGCTTCTCCTTGCTGCGTGTCTCAAGATTTAGAACCGCTAACCATTCTCTACTACGTCGGCAAAACACCCAAGATTGAACAGCTTTCTAATATGATTGTAAAGTCTTGCAAATGCAGCTAAAATTTTTGGGAAAGTGGCAAGACAAAAATCACAATGATGATGATAATGATAATGATGACGACAACGATGATGATGTTTGTAACAAGAACACATATGAGAGCCTTGGTTCATCAGTGTTAAACATTTTTGAAAAGCGGTACTAATTCAAACACGTTGGAAGTTTGTGTTCTGTTTGTTAAAACTGGCATCTGAAACAAAAAAGTTGAAGGCCTTATTCTACATTTCACCTACTTTGTAAGTGAGAGAGACAAGAAGCAAAATCTTTTTTTTTTTTTGTAAAGAAAAAAAATAAACACTGGAAGAATTTGTTAGTGTTAATTATGTGAACAACAACAACAACAAAACAGGAAAATCCCGTTAAGTGGAGTTGCTGTCTGTACCGTTCCTATCCCATGCCTCACTTGATTTTTCTGTATTGCTATGCAATAGGCACTCTTCTACTCTTAGAGTTAACAGTGAGTTATTTATTGTGTGTTACTATATAATGAACGTTTCATTGCCCTTGGAAAATAAAACAGGTGTATAAAGTGGAGACCAAATACTTTGCCAGAAACTCATGGATGGCTTAAGGAACTTGAACTCAAACAAGCCAGAAAAAAAGAGGTCATATTAATGGGATGAAAACCCAAGTGAGTTATTATATGACCGAGCAAGTCTGCATTAAGATAAAGACCCTGAAAACACATGTTATGTACCAACTGCCTACGGAAGCTTCTTGTAAGGTCCAAAAACTAAAAAGCCTGTTAATAAAAGAAACTTTCAGTCAGAATAAGTCTGTAAGATTTTTTTTTGCCTTGTTAATTGTAAATGGTTCTTTGTCAGTTTAGTAACCAGTGGAATGTTGAAATGTTTTGACATATACTGGTCAAACTTTGGACCTTAAAGTATTGCTGTATAGCTATGCCATAGGTTTTTTCCTTTGTTTTGGTATATGTAACCATACCTATATTATTAAAATAGATGGATATAGAAGCCAGCATAATTGAAAACACATCTGCAGATCTCTTTTGCAAACTATTAAATCAAAATATTAACTACCTTATGTGTAATGTGTAAATTTTTACCATATTTTTATATTCTGTAATAATGTCAACTATGATTTAGATTGGACTTAAATTTGGCTTCTTTTTAATGATCACTCACAATTGTATATTTCCTTTAGCTGGCCAGTACTTTTGAGTAAAGCCCCTATATTTTGACTTGCACTACAAATGCATTTTTTATAGTATTTGCCCTACTTGTGCTTTGTGTATTGTTCATTATTATGACATAAGCTACCTGGGTCCACTTGTCCTTTTTTTTTTTCCACAAAGATGATAGATTCAAGTTCCATAGTCTTCCTTCATCTTCTAAGCATCATTAACTAACTAACTAAGTCCAATGTTAAAAAACTTTTATGTTAGGAAAATGGGGAATGTTGTTGATTCATAGATAATTGTGGTGAAATGTTTTAGTTTTAACAATGGATTAAGGATCTGACTAAAATTCAGAATCTTGATGACAGAATTTAGAACGGTTTCTCTACACTAGTTTAATCAGTATTTTCACAGAATTCTATTGTTATTAAAAATCAAACAGTTCATAGGAAACATTTTTTTCCTTCAATCAGGTTTTTAGTGTTCAGGAGGATATTGAAATACATAATTATAGTTAATGCTTTATGGGGATAAAAGTCCAGGTCAGTGTAAGTCATTTTGTTTATTTCACTGAAGTTAAAGTTTTTATAAATGTTCTTTGAAGGTGAAAAGGCACAAGCCAAGTTCTCCTATGATAAAAAACTTATTTCTTTCCTCTGAGTGAGAGTTATCCATATCTGAGGCTTGAGTTTACCTTACTTTAATAAATAGTTTGCCACATCATTGCAGATGTGGTATCCTTGCTGGGGTTTGTAGAATATGTCAGTTTGTCACTTGTCACTTATTTAGCTTTAAAATAGATATTAATAGGTAAAACAATGGAATAGTTGTCATTTCACCTACAGAGCAGCATAGGGAGGTGTGAATTCAAAGTGAAGTTGTTTGATATGGTATACTTCTTTTTTGGAATTTCCTGACCAGGTGAAAAATTGGATTTTAAGATTTGAAAACTGGAAAAGCAAGAGATGGGATGCCACAATAGTAAAACAAACAAACAAATAAACAAACAAAACCCTTGTGTTCAATGTAACCCAATCCCAGATTTGAGTGTGTGTTCATTATTTTTATTTTGTCTTCCACTTTTCTATTAATTTTTTGTAAATCACTTTTATTTCTGCAGGTATTTTCCTCTCGGATAGGATAACATATTTTGTTTTGTATTATTTTGTCTTCCTCATGAATGCACTGATAATATTTCAAATGCTCTATTTTAAGATCTCTTGAATCTTTTTTTTTTAGTTTTGGGATTCTATAAGGTCTTTATTTCTCACAAGTAAATATTTCCATGGGAGGGGAGGGGAAGTGGGAGGGAATAGGAGAATTAGTATGCAGGTGGGGCAGCAATTTTTCTGTGTTAAGCAGCAGTACAATTTTATGGTTGGCATGGTTTTTTAAAATGGAATAAAGAATAGCTGTTTTGTTATTTTGATGACCAATTATGCTGTATTTTAACACAATGTATGTCTGTTTTTGTGGTGCTCTAGTGGTAAATAAATTATTTCAATGATATGTTGATGTCTTTTTCCTATCAGTGCCATCATTGAGTCTAGAAAACACCTGTGATGCAATGAGAATATTCTCAAGCTGGAAAGATTGTACCACCTTTAAAATTGCCCTTTGTGCTTTTTTCCTTAAGGACAGTCATTTCAGAAATGTCAAACTTTAGAGCTCCGGAGCTAGAATATATCTATCAAGGATGGAAGAAAACCCTCTGCAGTCTTTTTATTCTCTTGTTTATTGCTATTTGGTAATTGTGTGAGATTTAGTTTCCATCCAGCTTAACCGTCTACCAGAAAAAATGCAGAGCGATATTTGCACCATGCTTTGGCTTTCTGGTTCTATGTTCTGCCAACCCCAGGGCCAAAAGCACTGGTCTAGACAGTATCCCCTGTAGCCCCATAACTTGGATAGTTGCTGAGCCAGCCAGATATAACAAGAGCCACGTACTCTTTGGGGTTGGTTGTTTGGAAGCAGTTACTCGTCTCTGTTTCACTTCTACCACTGCACGCGCGCGCGCACACACACACACACACACACACACACACACACACACTCTTTCTCTTTCCAAAAAACCCACCCCATTTCCTTGGTTGTTACCTAAATGACCAGACTTCTCAAGTGAGATGCCAGGCTCTTAACAAATACAACTAATTTTTAAAAAGTAGTTGTGATTAAATCTGGTTGTCTTGCTTTAACTAATACAAGAACCAGTTTGTGCTTTTTTTATTGTCCAGACATCACATAGAAATAAACTGTCAATTTGTGGTAGAATAGAGGAGGGTTCTCTTTTCTACAGTCTCATTTGTGCTTTATCTTTTGTAGTCAACTTATCAAGGGAAGAAGTATTTCATGCTAAATCACTTAATTCATTCTTCTCTGCAGCGTGGCCAGTCCCAGGCCTATCACCCCAGCTCACATTATATCTAACTGATGAAAGTACCAGCCAGGCTTGGTGGCTCAGCCTGTAATCCCATGTCTTGGGAGGCTGAGGTGAGTGGATTGCCTGAGCCCGCGGGTTCGAGAACCGCCTGGGCAGGTGAGACCTCATCTCTACAATAAATAAATAAAAAACTAGCCGGGTGTGGTAGCACGTGCCTGTAATTCCAGCTACTTGGAAGGCTGAGGCAGAAGGATCGCCGGAACCCAGCAGGTCGAGGCTGCGGTGGCCGGGAGCAGCCACTGCACTCCAGTCTGGGTGACAGAGTGAAACTTCAACTCAAAAAAAAAAAAAAGAAAGAACCATGGAATCACAGAGATGAAAAGAGTCACCTCACAGCCTTATTGACTGTGTCAGCCACCCTGGGTTTCCATGTCTTTATCTTTAAAATGAAAATGAGAATACTAGCTCTACAGAGTTTTGGCCACTTGTTTTAGTGCCCTTGTTATTAAGTGAATGAGCACATGAAGAGTACTTTACTTAGTGTTTAGTCTGCAGTTGTTGATCAGTAAATGGTAGCCTTAAAAATATTTCCCAGGCTGTTCTGTTTTTGGTTTCTTGGCAATCCTGTTGTAATGAACTTTGTACTTTCAGAATGTAACCTGGGCCCATACTTCTCCATCTTGATGCTAAATGTGTGAAAACTCCAGATCCTTATCTCATAAATTAATCAAGCCATCAGTTGTTCCTCAGAATATTCTATGCTATTTGTTAATCTTTTGATTACAGGACTGACAAGAAATTATTTAAAATACAGGGGAATCAGACAAGAGAAGGAAATCAGGGGTAATCAAATTGGAAAAAAAAATAATAATAAAATAAAATAAAATACAGGGAAAATGCTCATTTTAAGCCTTGTTTAAGTCCACCAACTAAAACTCAAAATAAAAGAGACACAGTGGCTAACTGAGTGACCCTTTCCCTTACATGATGATAACAACTACAGTATGCTGAGCATCTACCAGATACTGTTCTCTGCTAATTTACTTAATCTCACATTTAATCCTATGATATAGATGTTTTTATATATGTTTTCCAGGCTGGTCTCGAACTTTAAAGAGAAGGAGCAGACTCAGAATGGTTAAACTACTTGTCCAGAACCACTCAGTTTGTCTAGAACTTCATTGTCCACTACACTGGCCACATGTGGCTACTGAGCAATTGAAGTATGGCTAATATGAATAGATATATGACAGATGTATAAAATGCACACCGGACTTTGAAGATTTAGTACTACAAAAATGTAAAATTTTAAATGTCTCATTAATAATTTTTTATACTGATTAAATGTCTAAATGCTATTTTAAATATATGAGATTAAATAAAGTACATTATTAAAATTGATTTTATCTGCTTTGTTCTCTTATTTAATATGGTTACTAGAAAATTTAACATTACATATGTGGCTTACTATTGTAACTAGTGTTTTATTTTTTTAAAAATAACTCTGGTGTAGAATTTGAAAGCAACTCTGTTTAGAAACAACAGCTAAGCTATTTTCATAAGCTATGTTACCAGCCTCTGTGTTTATAATTAACATATGATTGAACAACATTAAGTTGTGCTACTTTAAACTGCTGCTTTTATAGGACAAAATTTGTTGAATATTGGCAATTCTACAGGGTTCAGCCTGACAGTTGTTACTGATAAATGTAGTAATGAAAATACAAATATTACATAAGCCCCACTGGCAAAGTCCTGGATGGAATTGATGGTTACATACAAGCAATTCACCTCTAAGTGGGACAGCACAACCTACTACTAGGCAAGTTGGACTATTGTACCAAATGTTTTCAGCCCATAGGAATCATCATTAATGTACCTGTGACAACCTTTTCTACCATTTTTAGGGGATTAAAAAATAAATAAAAAGCCAAACACACTGTTTTTTGAGACACATTGCTTTTCTATTGGGGAATAAGCTGAGCTGTGCTCTTTTTGCAAACAGGCTTTTTGGAGATAAAGCTAGGCTTTGTATTCCTGAAACTTATATAGGGGAAGGAACTGCTTTAAAAAAAAATCAGGCCAGGCATGGTGGCTCAGCCTGTAATCTCAGCACTTTGTGAGACTGAGGCGAAAGGATTGCCTGAATCCAGGGGTTCAAGACCAACCTGGGCAACTTGGTGAGACCTCATCTCTATAATAAATCAAAAAATAGTATGCATGGTAGTACGTAAATGTAGTTCCAGCTACTTGGAAGGCTGAGGTGGAAGGATTGCCTAAGCCCAGCAGGTAGAGGCTGGGGTGGCCATGAGCGTACCACTACACTCCAGCCTGGACAACAGAGTGCAACTCCAACTCAAAAAAAATTAAAATTAAAATTCTAAATACAAATTAGATTCAGAGCCTTAAAAGGGGCTTGGTTCATACATGTAAAAGTCAGAGCATGTAAGATTTAAGAGTGTCATGATGGCTGGGCATGGTGGATCATGCTCGTAATCCCAACACTTTGGAAGGCCAAGACAAGTGGATTGCTTGAGCCTAGAAGTTCAAGACCAGCCTGAGACCAGCTTGGGGAACATAGCAAGACAAGAAGAACAAGAAGATGAAGAAGAGGAGGAGGAGGAGGGGAGGGAGAGGAGGAAGAAGAAGAAGAAGAAGGCAGCAAACCTGTCTCTGGGTTTTAGCCAATACATGCTTTTGTTTCTATCAAAGACTATTACCTTGCCATTCTTGTAAAAAGTAGATCCTATCTCTTTTACACGAATCTATGAAATTGTCAGTCTGTTCTCTAGCCCTCCTCTTGTCTCTGCAACCATGTGCTAAACAAAGAAAAATAGGACCCTGATTTTACCAACATTCCAGGTAGGAGACAACAAAGCATGTGCTATTTTTATACTTCTTGTGGAACACAATAACTAGATCCTATGAGATTGGAGAAGTCACTGATATAAATATTAGGTAATTTTATCAACATACATGGAAAACTTTACCTAAAATTGCAAAGGGAATGTTTTTAAATTATCTTTTTGAAATGAAAAAATTGCTTTAGGTTTTTCCCTGAGTGAGTCTTTATTTCCCTGAAATACTTTGTAGTTGGTTTCTTTATTTCAGCAAGTAATGGCTGTTTGGAGAAGAGATGAGTGTGTTCCTGTAATTGGGCAGAGACCTTGTAAAAGGAACAGAATGTACTGAGAGAGACTTTGTGCTGTGTGATCAAAACTAGGAAAATCATTCAGCCTAAGAGAACAGACATAATTAAACAGAAAGGCAAAACATGAGTGGTAAAGAAAAAGTTTGATATAATCTCTCAGGTTTTCCCTTCACTGGGGAATTTTCTCTCCTATAGATGCCAACCCAACTGAAAGAACACAGATGTATTACTCAGGTGACATCACCCAGGTCTGGCCAGTCCTAGAGTTGAAAACTCTCTCCCCATGCCCAAATCTCCATTCTGAATCATATAGAAAATCCCAAATCTCAGGATGTTGGGAGCAAACAAACTAAGAAGTTATGTAATTCAATACTGCTCTAAAGGCGATGTGAAGTCATGCAGTTTGGCTTGTCCTCAAGCATGGGTGTAACACTAATTTCATCTGAAACAAAATTGAACTCTACAAAAAACAGAGGAGAACTTTAAATCAAGGGTGGTTGTTCACTTGTGAAGTATCAAATTTCATATCACCGTGTATGTACATCTTCCCTTTGTTTATAACCTGGTATTCCAAGAAACCACTAGCTGCATTCAGATTGCTACAAAGGTGAAAATGGATGGAAGTTGATGTAGGAGGAGGCATCCAGAAGACCCAGGGAGATCTAGAAACCCCTGAATATTATCTACTTGTTACAGGCACTGGTAGTCAACCATGAAGAATTGTTCCTGTAAGATATATAGATATAGATATTTTATATGTATATATATATATATAATTTAACATTACATATATGACTTACCTTTGTAACTTGTGTTTTATTTTTTTATTAGATAGCTTTGGTGTAGAATTTGAAAGCAACTCTGTTTAGAAACAACAACTAAGCTATTCCCATAAGCTACATTACCAGCCTTTGTTTTTATAATTAGCATATGATTGAACAATATTAGATGATATCTCACAAAGCTGCTAGTTTTGCAAGACAAAATTTGTTGAACATTGGCAATTCTATACGGTTCAACTTGATGGTTGCTACTGAATGACAAATGTAGTAATACAAATACAAATATTACAGAAGCCCCACTGGCAAGGCCTTCAGTGGAATTGATGGTTACATACAAGCAATGCACCACTAAGAGGGACAGCATCTATATATATATATATTTAGAGAGAGAGAGAGAATATATATATTCTCAATGGTGTAGCACAGGAAACAATTCCAACTCAAAGGTGCTAGGATTGATTCTGATTTATTTTATCTCCATCAGAGACCTGGAATAGTGAGACAAGTGCCAGTTTGATATTTCCCAGGGCAATGGAAGTGGAAGGGCAGAAGGGAAAAAGGGAGGTATGCAAGAAAGGGAGGTGGGGACACTGAGCACCAATGTTAGATGTACCACACATTCAGTCGAGAGTTTGATATCTGCATATAGCATCAAAACAACTAAACAGATGTTGAGAAAAGACAATGAATTGGTCAACTGGGTTTAAGTTCAGGCTGAAGATTCAATTGAGGAATCTTACTGTGCCATCATCTTTCAATAGGAGTCTTTAAAAGTCAGAGTGCCTGGTGCAGAAATGATGTGACTGGAAAAAGTGACTCCTGGTTCTTGGTCTCTGCCCTGTTGTGTGGGGTTTTTGGGGGTGGTCACATCTCACCTCCAGGGGTCTCCCTCAGAACAGTGAGTATTCCCAATCCTATGCTTCCTATTCAAAATTGCTTCTTATTTATCTTGTGTTTCCAGCATCTGGTACACAAGTTAGTTCATGGCAATTTAACAAATGTTTGAGAAAGGCATGGATGGGATTATAGTCCCAACTCTGCCACTGAGATGCTATGCCTTCTTCATCAATTAAAATAAACATTGGATTAGGTGACTCACAAAGTCCTGTTTTGTTCACTTTGTAAACCTAGAACCTAAAACCTAAAACTAAATCTAACATATAGAAGACATGTTCAGTAATTATTTATTGAATTAATTAAGTAATGAATAGATGCTTCTTATTGACCACTGGTACAATCAGAGAAAAACACATGAGAACAACTTAAGAATCAGAAAAAAAAGCACAATCCAGGCACCGTGGCTCATGCCTGTAATCCCAACAATTTAAGAGACTGAGGCAAGAAGATTACCTGAGTTCAGGGGTTTGAGACCATCTTAGGCAACATGGCAAGACTTCTTCTCTACAATATATTTAAAAAAAAAAAATTAGCCAGGCATGATGGCACGTGCCTGTAGTTCCAGCTACTTGGAAGGCTGAAGCAGAAGGATCGCCTGAACCCATAAAGTCGAGGTACAGTAGCCATGATTGTGCAACTGCACCCCAAACTGGGTGACAAAGTGAGACTCCAACTCAAGAAAAAAAGAAGAAGAATTACAAATGACTTTATAGGTACTCAAAATACAATGGTGTTAAGAAGACCAACATGTGTAAATTATATTATTGGATTGTCTTATGTGCAAGGTGCATGAAAAGTGTATCAAAGTTACTAATAACAAACATAAGATAATGTCCCTAACTAGGCTGAACCATGTGAAATCGTACAAAAAAAAAGACTGACTATTGGTCATTTCATATGAGATTCACAGAATAAACAGACTCAGAGAAACCAGACTTGAGAATTAGCAGGGATCTCAGACGTCCTGCAGAGACTAGAGGCAGCAAACGGGCAATCAAATGAACTGCTGCAGGATAGCTGGTGCTGTAGTTCATTCAGGCTACTGTAACATAGACTAAGTGGCTTACATGCAACAGAAATGTATTTCTCACAGTTCTGAAGGCTTGGAAGTCTCAGAGCAGGGCACCAGCAGATTCAGTGTCTGATGAGATCCCACTTTATGGTCATAGATGGCCATCCTTTCACTGCATTCTCACATGGTGGGAGGGGCAAGAAGCCTCACTTAGGTCTCTTTTATAAGGGTAGTTATTTCATTCATGTGGGCTCCACCTCCATGAACTAATTACTTCCCAAAGGCTCCAACTCCCTATAACAACACTTTGGGATTTAGGATTTCTATATGAATTTTGGGGGAAGGGGGCACAAATATTCAGACCATAGCACCAGAAGAGGCGCTGCTGCATCAGCCACTGCTGCTCTGTGGAGGCTATGAGCAAGGTCTCAAACTGTGGAGGCTATGAGCAAGGTCTCAAATCACTTCCTAAACCTTTCTCATTCAAGATGGAAAGTTCCAGGAAAACCATTCAACTGGCTAAGCTTAGGTCATGTGCCAGTTCCTTTGCTAGAACATGGGATTTTAGGGAAAGAATCTGGTCCCCTTGGCTTCTGTGGTAAGAATAGTGATAGAGAATTACCCTCCCAGCAAGACTGCTTACACGAAGGAAAAACAATTACACAGGAGAAAAATTAAGTTTTTTAGGAAGATAAATAGAGGCCAGGTCATCACGTTTTGTATTAATTTGTTGGGACTGCCTTTAAAAAGTACCACAAACTGGATGGCTTAAACCACAGCGTTTCACTGTCTCAGTTCTGGAGGCTAGGAGTCTAAAATTAAGGTGTTGCATGGTTGGTTCCTTCTGAGGGCTGCGAGGGAGAATCTGTTTCAGGTTTTTTTCTTTGGTTTATACATAGCCGTCTTCTTCCTGTGTCTCTTCACATCGTCTTCTCTCTGTTCACATCTATCCTTGTGTCCAAATTTCCCCTTTTGTAAGGACACCAGTCATATTGGATTGGGGCTCATCCTGATAAGCTCATTTTAGCTGAATTGCTTCTATAAAGACTCTGTCTCCAAATATGGTCACATTCTGAAGTACTAGGGGTAGGACTCCGACATATATTTTTTTTGGAGGTGACACAATTCAACTCATAAAAATTTAACTGAGAACTGCAGAGGAAAGTGACTCTTTCAGAGAAAGTTCAAGGAATAATAATCTATGAACAATGGACTTCATCAACCTGCTGGTGGCCAGATATATCTACCAGTAACAGGAACATATTTGGGCCAGTTAGACCAAACTCTGTTACCCAATCTTCTTTATAAGATACTTTGAATACGTCCACAGTTGTGGAATGGAGTAAAACTCCCACACTCCTATATGACTGGGTACTCTCACCAAACCAGGGTGCCCAACAGTCATCTGGACAGCTTTTACAATTACACATTTTCAGGTCCATCTCAGACCTACTGAGTCAGATCATTTGGGGAGGTAGATGGGGGATTTTATAGTTTAAAAAAATCGATTCCAAGTAAATCTAATGCAGTCCAATGCCAGTATTTGTCAATTACTATCTAATCAAGTGGAATATAAATGTGAGAAAATGTTCACAAAAATGGGACCATTTCAATGAGAGTCATTTTTCTGTTGACTGCAAATATTTGAAAGACAGTCAGAAGACGAGTATCTAGAATGCTGAGAGGTAACAGATACACACTCACTTCTTCAAGAATCTCAGTCATCTCAGCTCCATGCTCTGCCAGAAGATGCTTGTGTATTTGCCTAACTCTCTAAAAGCAATGTAGCCCATCTCTTTAAAAAAAGCATCTTTATCCCCATCTCATTGCATGATAAGGGTGGGGTTGAATCTCTTGGGAAAATGTCAAATATCAAACATGAAACGTTTAGAAGATCAGTTTGTCATTTCCCAAAAAAGATGTATCCTAAGACAAAAAGGGGAATTGTTTCTTCAAATGATGGTGTCTGCAAGAGGTTGCCATGGAAGTTTGGCAAATGGGGCAGTCTGGGATCCGTCATCTCAACTAGACATTTCCTGTGGGCCTGAATTTTTCTATGGGAACTCTCTTGAACATTTCTCTTGTAGAATCTTTTTCCAGCTTTTGGTTGTCTCTTCCCAACTGATAGAGAGTTTTGGCTTTGCTTATAGTCTCCCATCAACTCAATCTGTCATTATAAAAAAAATTTTGCAATTTTTTCCCCCAGAAATCAAGTCAAACTGATTAGTCTTAGATAGCTAAAGTAATAAAGTAATAATTTTATTTTTTATTTTTAACAACTGTTTTGGTGTCTGCCTATGCACCTTTAATGAGGAATGTTTCTGAGGTAAGCAGAACATTATCTGAGTGTACAATGAATAAAATGACCGTTTTCCTACTCTGTTGTGGTGTTTGGTACACGCATCTGCTTTCTTCCCTCAGTACCTATCTGCCTCTTGCAGTCAGGGAAGTAGAGTGAATAAGCAAATAAATGATTTGTCAGCATGGCCCAGAATTGACTGCTTAATTGGCTCCTGGGGACCAGGTTGCCACAATGTATTTCTAAAGAAAACAGGCCCGATCTGAGAGTGTGAGGGCTTGACCTGTTGGAGATCTGAGATAAAATATGTGAAAATGTCAAATCATAGTGCCTAGCACATAATAGCTGCTCAAAATGTGTCAGTGTCCTTTCTTCTTCTCCCTAATCGTATTATATGCTTACCTCATGGCATCTTTCTTAGTGACAAAGCTTTCCCTAAAGACAGCATCCACGCTTTCTTCAAACCTGTTCCAATGAGGCTTGCTTGACAGCTATTACCTGGTCATCAGGCAACACTTGTGTAAGTTACTCATCAATTAGGGGGCATGCACCAAAGGGAGCCCAGGTTCATAGATCCTGCATCTGTCCTCACAACTCACCAATTACCCACTTCTTTTGGAAAGCTGCCCTGGCTACAACTGTGCCAGAGTACCCCAGAGGGCAATTGGCCATTGTTTGTCCTTGGAACCGGAAAGCAATCTGCATTTTTAGGGGCAAGGGGAGGGAGCAGTGTCCTGACACCTGTTGAAACTTTGGCATCCTGGGAATTCTCTCAGCTGGTTCTGTAAAGATTGTCTGCCCCTCACCATGGCAGAACACAATTGCTTTTAAGGAATGTTTGTATAAAACAGTTTCCAGGCCACATTTATCCCTCTGCAGGACTATGTTATATGTGACAACATTCCAATTTTGAGGCATGACCTGTGCCAATCCACACAGGCAATTAGAGCAAACACATTCCATGGACTATTGGTCAAGTCCTCAATAGACCAGAAGGAAAACTCACAAAGGAAAACTTTACCAATAAAGGGAACCAATTGGAACTGTGCATGGAGTCTTAGAGTAAAAATTTCTTTCTCTCCTCAACTTGCCTCGCTGGACTTTCCTACTACCTTACCATGTCTTCTGCCTAGGACCACCACAAATCTAGGTGGGAAATGGTAGTGTGGCTGAATGTGGCTGATAATGATGGGACAATACGTGGACATGGCCCACCTGAGGCTACACCTGCAATGTTCAGTGCAAAGTTTCTGAAGAATAAAGTATTTTATTTTTTAAAATGTATTTTATTTTAAAGATGTGGGGTACAATTCAGGATTCGGTATCCAAGTGGTCATCATACAGGTAAAGTTTGAGCTTACCTTTGGTACCCACTTCACCTGGTTTGAGATCAGGTACCTTTATTAATGTTATGCGCCTGCTCTTCCCCTGGCAGTTTCAGGCTACTGCCAATCCCTTTCTTAGAACATTATACTAGATGTTCAGGGTTCACTTATGAGTGAGAACGGAGTACCTTAAAACTTTAAGTCTACTTCTCATGATTTTACAGTCAGCCTGAAAGTAGCCCTCACACCACGGAAGTGCAATGCATGTGCATAAAAAGAATCTCTCTGCTCCCACCTCCACAACCATCTAATGACCAGCACATGAACCGATAAGCACACGAATTGTGTGGTAAAACAAAAATCACTTCTGAGAATATTGTGATGTTTTTCTAACTATGAATATGGTTAACTCCTACCCAAGTCTCACATACAAAGAAAATGCTATTTTGAGGTTTCTATGATCTTTGGCAATATCAAGCAACAGTTCACAAAGGAAGCCTGTTCCATAGATGGCTTCAGAAATTTTCATAGTTCTAGGAGTCTGATTCTGATCATTGACCTATTTTAATTACCTCAGTATCTATGCTATAATTATAGAAATGTAGTCATTGAACCATTTGAATTAAAAGAAAGTCTAAATGTGAGATATCATTTAAGAATGCAATGCTAATGTTTTCATGTATTCAAAGTACAGTGACTCTAGAACAAAGTGCAAAGGCTTTGGGAAATCAACACACAAAAGACAAAGATTTAAACACAAAAGAACTATTTTTAATTGTCAATTTTTGGTATGTAAACAGCTTATGAAGAATTTTAACTTATTCTAATAAGGTCAGCGCAGTCTTTTTCTTAATCATTATTCAAGCTTTGTTTTAAAAACCTATTATTTCTGATACCATTGTCAAAATATTATATTGATACTATTTTTACAAGTTTATATTCTCAACTCGGGAAATAAATTCATGCATTCTCTCTATCAAGAAATAGTATACATAGAGATTATATAAAGCAGTAAAATAATGTATGACACGAGACCATATAAACTTACGCTAAAGCAAGAAGAGATTACTAAATCAAGGACAAATTGTTGTATGAGGGGTGATTTAAATTTGTTTTTTACAAATACTCGGTTTTGAAAGCAAATGATTATGTACTTAGATGGTGTTGAAAGAGATGAGAATTAGTTGCCAGAGAAATATCTAAGATTTGGGTAAAAATTTAAACTATAACCTCCGCCATGTTTCTTATGGTCTGACATATAAAATACCATATAATAATTCTCCTTATAGTCAACTGTTAATAAAATATAAATCTTTTCTGATGTGATAGGAGGGTTTCTGTAATGAGATTATGAGAATAGAAAGCATAGATTCTCTTTATATCAGCTGCCAGTGAGCTCCAAGCTCAATTTTATAGCCTATTACAGTCACCTTCTTAGCTTATGTTGCCAGGTAGAATTTTCTCTTGCTTCAACTCCTCTGCTTTTTGTTACTTAACCACTATTCTATTACCTCTCTTTATGCTGCAATTCATCCTTTCTGGATATAGGCAAGGCATGAATAATAAACCAATAAAAGGAAATATTAACATTAAAGAAAAGAAAGTGCAAAGCTCAGTCTCCACATGAATAAATACAATTTTCAAATTAGTGTGTTCTTAATAGTTTTGTTTTATTTTTACTTATTTGTATGATTTTCTTGTATGTTACCTGTATTTCCTGTCCTCATAATTTAATATGAGTATTTTTTTCTTGAAATCATAGTCTAGTAAGTAACACATTATAGAAATTGGCAACTAGAAGTCCATGAGATAACTTCTTTATGTAAAAAGACAATACTGAAGTTTTTCTTCAGGTGTAAAATAAGGAAAAGAAAACATATCTTTAAGAATTACAAATTATATCTGTAAAATAACTAACGTAGTTCCTGGCACATCATGGAAAACAGTCTCAAAAAACTTTTATAGGAAGAAAGTGCTATAACTTTCTTCAAATAATATAGTAGGAAAAGTTCTGAATTCAAAATTGTAGGATATTATTAGGTCAAGTCCCAGTTTTGTTGCTTACCAGCAATACGAGAACACCATGGATAAACCATTTAATCTCAGAGCAAGTGCTGTCCACTAGATATAGAATGAAAACCACATATATGTATAATTTAAATATTCTGGAATTCTGCTATAGTTTTTGGGTATGTCCACAAAAATTTCATGTGTTGGAAACTTAACTCCTAAATTGATATGTAGATGGTATTTGGAGGATGGATATTTTGTAGGTAATTGGGATAAGATAAGGACATCAGTGTAAGCCCTCCATGAGGTTGGTGGCTTTCTAAGAAGTGGAAGAGAGACCTGAGCTCACACGTGCTTGTCTTCTTACCATGCAATACCCTCTGCCATGTTATGACACAACAAGAAGGCCCTCACCAGATGCAACCCCTTGACTTTGGACTTCCCAGCCACCAGAACCATAAAAAGTAAATTTATTTTCTTTATAAATTACTCAGTCTATGATATTCAATTACAGCAATGTAAAATGAACTAAGTCAAATTTATATTTTAAAGAGTAAAAAGAAAGAGGTCAAATTAATTTTAACAATAAGTTTTAACACAGTATATAAAAATATTATCATTCTAATATGAAATTAATATAAAACTTTACTAATGTGAAACTTCACACTCTTTTTATCCTAAGTCTTCAGAATCTGGTGGGTATTTTACACTTATAATACATCTCAATTTGGACTAGCCATACTTCATGTACTCAATAGCCTCATGTGGTTAGTGGCTACTTTGCTAGATAGCATAGAACTAAAGCCTCTGTTTCCATTTTAAGATACAGAAATGGACGGAGCGCAGGGACTCAAGCCTGTAATCCCAGCACTTTGGGAGATGGAGGTGAGAGGATTGCCTGAGCCCAGGGGTTCAAGACCAGCCTGAGCAACTTGGTGAGACCTCGTCTCTACAATAAATAAAAAAATTAGCCAAGTGTGGTAACGTGTACCTGTAGTTCCAGCTACTTGGAAGGCTAAGGGCAGAAGGATTTTCTGAATCCAACAGGTAGAGGCTGTGGTGGCCGTGAGCATGCCACTGCATTCTAGCCTGGGCAACAGAGTGAGACTCCAACTCAAAAAAGAGAAAAAAAGAAAGAAACAGTAATAAGTATTAACAGTCAATACTGGTAAGGAATTGTAAAATAAGCATCTTTTATAATAAAGTGAATCCATGAACATGCTTAACTCTTTTAGAAACAGTTTTGACTATATATATCAAGATCCTTATCAATATTAATACACATTCAGTAATGCTGTTTGTGAGAATTATCTAATGAAATAATCAAAATAGTTCTAGGCACAAAGATATTCATTATAGTATTATTTATAATTACAGAAAATAAAAATAATCCACAGGTCTAACAATGCAGAATTAGCTGAATAAATTGCATATGCAATATATATTACACAGTAAAACTATATAGGATAATACTATATAGTGGTTAAAATCACATTATATTCAAAATATGGACATATTCTAGAGCTGTGTTTTGGTGATGGCTGCAAACAGAAGAAATATATTAAAACTCATAGAATTGTATTCATACTGGGCAAATATTATAGTACATAAATTATACGCCTCAATCAAGCTATTAAAATGCTATAGAAGAATATGTAGTAAAATGTTAAATGCTCACAATCATTAGTTTAAATTTTGCTAAAATTTCTACATATTAAAACTATTGGGATACATACACAAACTTAATCACTTTCTGAACACAGTAAGATTTGGTGACAGAATTGCTTTCTTTTTTGTTCTCTTCTGCATTTACTACGTTTTTAAATAATAATATTTAATAGTTTATCATTGGAAAGTGGAAAATGTTATAAAATTATGTTTATGAAGAATTGCTAATGTCATAAAAAAATACAACTAGCTTGATTTTAAGTGATAAACAGAATTTAAAAATTGCATGTGCAGAATAGCTAGACCTTGAGAAAAGCAAACACTTCCATACTGCTCACTATATTGGGCATTGTTATTAAGTGATTTTCATTTATTAATACACATGATCATCACAACTAACCCTATGAGACAGAGGCTATTCATATGAGGAACATGAGATGATGAGAGATTAAGTAGAGGGACCAAAGTCACATAGGTCTTAAGAGGAGGATCTAAGAATGCACAGAGCAGACAATTGTCTCTAGCATCTATGCTCTGACCCACTATGTAATGCAGCAGAGAAATAGACCAAAATAATAATTCTTATCTCTGCATGGTGGGAAAATAGAAAAATTCTCACCTGTCTCTTTCTCTCACTTTTTTTTTTTTTGGCTTTATAATCTTTGCATAGTAAACATACGTTACTATTACCTTGACAAACAATTTTATTCAAAAGACAGCATTAGTCGGGCTGGGTGGCTCAGCCTGTAATCCCGCTCTTTGGGAGGCTGAGGTGAGTGGACTGCCTGAGCCCGCGGGTTCGAGACCCGCCTGGGCAACTTGGCGAGACCTCATCTCTACAATAACTCAAAAAATCAGCCGGGCATGGTAGTGCATGTCTGTAATTCCAGCTACTAGGAAGGCTGAGGTGGAAGGATCACCGGAGCCCAGCAGGTTGAGGCTGGGGTGGCTGGGAGCGGCCACTGCACTCCAGTCTGGACAACAGAGTGAGACTCAAACTCAAACTCAAAAAAAAAAAAAGACAGCATTATTAAATGACATCAACAACCTGAGGCTACTGAGCCCCAGCTATGTCACACACAGGGTTTGGTAAGGTTTCAGTTTAAACTGAAAGGCCCTCACTGAGCATGGTAATGTAACGATTTTGCTAGGATTTTGTCAGCACAGTACAGGCCCTGGATTGTTGTTGCTGACTTCCCAAAGGGCCATGGGGCAGAGGGGATGAGGCCTGAAATGGAAGTGCGTGGAGCTTATTTAGGCAGGTGGCCAAAATGGCGGGTTGGCTGCTGCTACAGCGATGACACCAGGCAAAAGTGCATCTAGGATATTTGGGGATAAGATTCAGTCATCCCAATCCCCTTGGCTTGAACCCTGCGTCTGTTTTTTTTTTTTTTTTTTGTCTGTTGCCTGTCATCTGAAAAGGGTCTTGTTCTAAAAATTTATTTTATTTATTAAATTTAGGCCCCTGGCTTCTCTTCCTGAAAGTGGATCTGTGTCGTCCAGGTTTCTGACTCTACCCCCACTCTCCTGGAAGTCCCCTGGACAAAACAGGAGAAAGTGCAATTTGTGAGATCATGGCCGCATAGGTGACCTTGTCTGCAAATTGCACGTGTCCTTCCTTGCCACAGAAATGGGATTCCAAAACAGACCCAGTAAAAGTCAGTTGAGGAGCTTCACAGAGTCACAGCAGGGTGTTCAGCTTTATACATAGTTGTGGGATGACTCACTACCAAATGCTTCCTAAAAGAGACTCCTTAAGTTACGGTAATATTTTAGAATGGTATTTATAGTGCCAATACAAAATAGGAGGGGTAAGCTATTTGGAGCACTGCCTCTTTCTGCACACCCTTCTCCCTGCCAGCTATTTCTCTCTTTTTTCAGTCTTTCAAGTCTTCTTTGTCCCCTGACTGAAGGCAGAGCCTGCAAGAGACAGCCTTTTATGCCCAAGGGGTTCTGCAACTGACCCCTCACTGGCAGTAAACAGCCTCTCTTGTGTTCCCATTATATCTCTCTCAATCCCAAATCCCTGCCCTAGCCCCTCAAGCTAGACCCTCCAATCTGCTATGCTCCTTCCAACAGTTTCTGTTCTCTGTTTATTAACAATTCTGATGTACTGTCTTGAAATGAGTGGAAATGCCAGAGGTTATTTGTTCTGGTTTCCTTCCACTGTGTATGCTCCGTTTCCGTGGCTGTCTGTTGGTTACCTAGGATATGACCAGGAGAGGCAAAGGATTGGCTGGGAGCTTGGATGGATTCCCTGGGAGGCTGTGGAGCAGGGTTTAGTGGTCAGTAGGATGCCCTAATTGAGTGCCTGATTAACCACTCAATGACCCCTCTGGGCTGGGCTCACGGTGTCCTCTCTGGGACTCCAGGAGTTCCATATATATATCCCTAGTTTAGCTTCCCCCCCCACTTGTTGTATATATTTATATATCTGTCTACCGCTAGGCTATGGAATCCTCTAAAACAATGATCATAGATGATTGTGTTGGGCCCAGCACAGTTCAAAGTATACAAATGGTACTTATATGTAGGCCAAAAACATGCCTAAATAAACATTTATTCTGGAGTTTTTTTTTTTTTTAAGTTTAAAATAATTGTAGCTTTTTATATTTCATCAGTGGTTTTAATGGAAAATAAACAACATTAATTAACCACTTGTTGTATCAAGACCCTTTTAGATATATTAACTACTTTATCCCTTACAACAACTTTATGATAAAGTAGGTATTATCACCCATTTACATATGAAATTATCAAGCTTTGGGAGGGTAATTTGGCTTTCAATCTCTCTCTCAGTAAGTGATTAAGCCATTTGTGTCTCTGAATGTCTTACTGTTTACACTCCTCCATAATGCCCCTAAATTAGGTTGCTAGCTATGTGTATGCTTTGCCTGTGTGAATTAAACGGGGAAAATGGGCTTTTTTGAAAGAACCACTCAAAGAGTTAATATTGAAAATAAATGAAAAGCTACACACAATTTTTCAAAGTTTATTATCCTGGAAAAGTTTAAACATATGCAAAAGTAGCAAGAATAGTATGAAACTCGCACGTATCATTTATTCAGCTATCATTGCTTTATCTACATTTCGGCTGACTTTCCTCTTCCCTTCACTGGATTATTTTAAAAGAAATCCCAGAAATTGTATCAATTGATTTAGATTTTAAAAATTCATTAACATAATGATATTCCTTCTCCTGGAACATAAACATGCTCAGACAATTTTGGTCAAACCAACTAGAGAAATTGACTCCCCCTGGGTGCCAGAACCATTTTGCTGCTGTTCTTCAGGGGGAAAAGAAATAGTGCTAACAGTTCACATTATCCTCAGACTTCATTCATTCTTTAGGGAATGACAAGTGCCCTAGATAAGCGGAAAGCAAAAGATCCTTTCAAGTGTACTCCATGTTATAGATAGATTCACATTTTGGGAATGAGCATGTCATTTTGCATGTCCCCAGTGGAACCTCAACGGAGTGCTCTAGATCAGCACCAATGAGTTAAATTTTCAAGTGTTGTTACTTTCGTTTCCATTGCAGATTTTATATGCAATATCACATAAGGGAGATACTTCTGTTCTTTTCAATGGACTCTCTGTCCATTTTTCAGAGACTGGTTGTTGGTAGTAACAGCAGGAAGGGTAACATCCGCAACATTTTCCCATTACGCCCTCAAGAGTTCAAGACTGATTTGCAGTCTTGAATGTAATCCAACATTTCTTTTTTTTCCTTTTCTTTTAATTCTTTCTTTCTTTTAAATATATAGAGACAATATAATAGAGACTATGTTGCCTAGACTGGTCTCAAACTCCTGGTCTTAATCCATCCTCCTTCTTCAGTCTCCCAAAGTACTGGGATTACTGGTGTGAGCCACTATGCCTGGCAACATCTAACATTTAAGTGTATAATTTTTTAAAAAACTTTCAATCATGCCAGGATTTTTTAGAAATGTTTTAGGAGGAAACCTGAAATAATGATCTTTTATCTGGAGGGAAATTATTATATAATTTTACTCTTCATGATGGCTCAGGTTATGACCAAAACTAGAGATTGTGACAGTGGAATTTTATGAAGAGGTCATGCCAGACCGAGGGGCAGCTGTTTCTGAAAAGTGATAGGAGGGCAAGACACATCCACTAGGATGAGAACCATTTTGGTGTCTGTGGCTTTATATACTTCGGAATATCATGTCTAAAAATAACTCTCATTTGGAACCATTGCTGTTTATCTGTATCCTGGGTTTTCCCATTCTTAAAAATACCCTGACATGCATATTAAGACTGTGTTCTAAAGGTTAATACTCCTTAATCCTGAAGGGAGTGGTGAGTAAATTCTTTATATATCAGTCTAAGAATAGGTCCTGGAGCTATTCGAGTGTGTGCCATAATGTGAGTGGTTACTTCTTTTTTTTTTTTTTTTTTTTTTTTTTTTTTTTTTTTTTTTTTTTTTTTTTTTTTTTTTTTTTTTTTGTTGGTTTTTTTTTTTTTTTTTAAAAAAAAATTTAAATAAATGTGTGTAGGGGGGGTTTGGT